>PVHP010019950.1:0-31235 GCA_004024765.1 Zapus hudsonius
GCAGGGAAAATGATGGCACGGGCAGAGGAGTGGACATCACCTCTGCCACAGCACTTCAAACAGTGGCAGGAAGGTGTGCCAAACACTAGCAAGGGGAAGCTGGTTTATAAACCCGCCCCCAACAACACAGCTCTAGTGAGGTTCTAATTCCCAAACTGCCATCAGCTGAGGAGTGATCACTGAGAACACATTCATTTGTTTGTGGGGGACACCTGATCAAACCATGACACCAATCCACTGGGTATCCTCCTTAGTGGGCACACTGGATCAATCTATGTGGTAAGGGTTTATAGATAACACAGGAGGCAGCCAAGTTGCCACGCCCCTTATATGTGTTGTAGCTGAGGGGTAAAATATCTCTGGGTAATCTCTCCAACCGTGGCTCTTGCAATCTTTATGCCCCCTCTTCCTTTCAGTTCCTTGAGTCATGGAGGGTGAGTTTTAAGTATATTTTATTGTTGTGAACTTTAGTCTCTTTAAGTTGTGTTGGAAGTCATTAGTGTTTGTCTCGCTGACTTATCTTGGGTTGACTGGTAGTCTGAGGTTATAGGTCTCTTTCTGACCCTGCCACTCTCTCAAGTGTTTCATTGGGACCTGAACAATAGGCAAGAGGTGGTTCATCTCTTGCTGGGATATCAGCTTTCCACCTGAGGATCATCTGTGGAGTTGAAATGACTACAACTCTCTGAAAAATACAACAGAATCTCCATCGAAGAGTGAGTTCAGTAAGGTTAAAAGAGATACACATTTCTAATTTGGCGAGATTCTATTGATATTAGCCTCTTTGTAGTTCTCTGATAATAGGAACTTTTCTTTTGAAGCCCCAGTTTTGGGTTCCTGTAGGATTTTTGCCCTGAGTCACAATTCCACTTAAGGATTCCTTTTCACTGAGTGGATTTCATGGCCAATTTTAAGGCTGTTGGATACACTCCCCAAGTATTGGCACCTCTATTGTGCAGGTGATCATTTCTTGGTTCATTGATTTCTCCCAGAAGGAAATGTGTTCAGCTTTCTCATGGCAATAGTCTGAATTTTCTTTTAGTGGACTCTGCTTTCTTCAAATATCATTGAATAATTTCCAATGGCAGCTTATGTTGTGCCTTACAGCACTGCACTTGTTACCGTCTGGGTACTGGATAGCATTCTGGATCTTGTAGTGTCTCTCAGTGTTGTTCAATGTCTTCTTATGGTTACTTCAGCAATAGGATCTTACCTTTGGCCTAAGGTAGGTATTCAAGAGCTTTGAGAGAAACCTGTCTTATTTTGGGGACCTTGTGGGTCTCTTTGATTAACTGCTCAGTGTGGGGAGGATCCAAATGATTGGGACAGGGAGTTGCAGGCCTGATCTAATTTTCATGGGGTTAGGCTTCCTCCCCTTGTATTCACGGCCCCTTTTAGTAGATGATTCCCACATCTTCCTCAAGAGCTTACTGTATGAAAGTAAGGATTTTATGATTTCAATTCATTATTGGTTTAGCTTATTGTATAAGTCCCCCACATCCTCCCTCCTCCCATTCCTTCTGCCTCTTTGATAGTCTCTTGGTTCCCCTGCTAGGTTTGCTTAGAATTTAAGCTTATCCTGGTTAGGAACCACATATGAGGGAGAATATGTCGCATTTGACACTTTATTGTTTTGTGAGTTCGCTAAGTAAGATTTGCTCCGAGTCAGACCACTTTTCTCTAAATGTCATTATGTCATTTTTCCTTTTTACTGAGTAAAATTCCATTTTGTAGATGTACCACAACTTTGATACCCATTCGTCCAGGCATGGGCATTTGGGTTGATTCCATTTCTGGCTATTATGAATTGAGCTGCAATAAACATGGCTGTGCTAATGTCACTGTGCTGAGGTGTGACATCTCAAGGTAGATGCCAAGTAGAGGGATAGCTGGGTCCATTGGTAGCTCAATGTCCATTCTGTTCAGAAGTCTCCATACTGCTTTCCATAGTGATTGAACGAGTTTGCAATCCCACCAGCAGTGATTGAGGGTTCCTTTTTCCCAGCATCCTCGCCAATAATTATCATTGTTGGATTTCTTTATGATTGCCATTCTGACTGGAGTGAGGTGGAATCTCATTGTAGTCTTGATTTGAATTTCTGAGATGATTAAAGATGATGAGCACTTTCTTAAGTGAGAATAGGCCATTTGCGTTTCCTCCTCCGTGAATTCTCTGTTGAGATCATTGTACCATTTTGTGAGGGGGCTGTTTGATTTTTTTTTTTTTTGAGTCCTTTGTAAGTTCTAGATCTTAGACCTCTGTATGAGTTATAGCTGGCAAAAATAATCTCCCGGTTTAATAGTGGTCTATTGGTTCTGAGTATGATACTGCACAGAAGCTTTTAAGCTTGATTAGTTCCCATTGCTTAAGTGATTGCTCCACTTCCTGGGCTACTGGAGATTTGCTCAGGAAGTTTTTCCCTACTCCTATTTTGTGGAGACTTCCTCCTCTCTTTTCTTCTAGGGTTTTCAGGGTTTCAGGTCTTATGTTGAGGTTCCTGATCCATTTGCAGTTGATTTTTGTGCATGGTGAAAGAAGCGGGTCTATTTTAATTTTTTTTACAAGTGTCTATCCAAGTTGTTCAGAACCATTTGTTGAAGATACTATCTTTACATCAGCAAACAGTGTTGTCACGTTTGTCAATGATCAAGTAACTATAGTTACTTGAAGTTAGAACAGGGTCTTCAATTCCTTTCCATTGGTCTGTCTGCCTGTTTTTTTATGCCAGAATGATGCTGTTTTTGTTACTATGGCTTTGTAATATGTCTTTAGATCTGTAATGGTTATACCTCCTGAGGTAGTTTTATTACTTAGAGTATATTTGGGTATCTGAGGCCTTTTGCCCTTCCAAATAAATTTTGAGATTATTTATTGTATATCTGTGAAGAAAGAAGCTGTGATTTTTATTGGCATGGTATTGAAACTATAAATCTCTTTGGGTAGGATTGCCATTCTTACCATATTAATTCTCCTATCCAAGAACATGGAATATCTTTCCATCTTAACAAATCCTCCTCTATTTCTTTCTTGAGTGTTTTAATGTTTTCATTACATAAGTCTTTGACATCCTTGGTTAATGAAATTCCAAAGTATTTGGTTTTTGGAGGCTATTGAAAACAGTCTCTCTGATGTCTTTTTCTGTATGTATATCATCTGCATACAGGAAGGCTACTGTTTTTGTGTGTTAATTTTTTATCCTGCCACTTTGCTAAAGGAATTTATCACCTTTAGGAGTTTACTGACACTCTTCTTTGCATCTCTTATGTATAGGATCATGTAATCTGCCACAAAAAGGATAGTTTTATGTCTTCCATTCTAATTTGTATCCATTTTATGCTTTTCTCCCTCCTTATTGCTTTGAACAGGACTTCAAGAACTATGTTGAAGAGCAATAGTGAGAGTGGACACCCCTGTCTTGTTCCTGATTCAAGTTGGAACTTCTCAAGTCTTTCCCCATTTAGTATGATTTGCGCTTTAGGCGTGTTGTATATTGCCTTTATTATGTTGAGGTATAAGTCATCTATGCCTAGCCTTTCCTGAGTTTTGAACATGAAGTGGTGTTGAATTTTTTCAAATGCCTTCTCTGCATCAATTGAGTGATAATATGGTGTTTGTGATTGAGTCTATTGATGTGGTGGATTACATTAATTTACTTCCATAAATTGAACCATCCCTGCATCCCTGGGATGAAGCCTACTTTTTCAAGGTAAATAATATTTTTGATGTGATGTTGTATTTGGATTGTGATGATTTTGTTCAGGATTTTTGCATCTAAATTCACCAGGGATATGGGCCTGTAGTTTTCTTTTCTTGTTGCATCTTTGTCTGGTTTGGGGACTAGGGTGATGATAGCTTCATAGAACGAGTTTGGAAGCCTTCCCTCCTTTACTATACCTTGAACAAGCTTCAGAAAGAGTGGTTTCAGTTCTATGATGAAGGTTTGGTAGAATTCATCTGAGAATCCATCTGGTCCTGGACTTTTCCTTTTGGGGAGGTTTTTTATTTCATTTTCAATCTCTGTGGGTGTGATAGGTTTATTTAGGAGTTTGTCTGCTCTGGGTTAAGCTTTGGTAGTTGGTAGGTGTCCAGGAATTCATCCATTTCTTCCAGTTTCCTCAATTTTGTGGAGTAGAGATTTTGGAAGCATGACCTGATTATTCCTCTAAATTTGTTGGGGTCCTTTTTGATTTCATGAACAACTCATTCATTGTTTAACATCTAATACCAATAGTTGGTGTAATTTGTGCTGATCCTCCCATTTTTAGTTCCTAACTTTAATGCACTGTGGTCTGATATGATGCAGAGAGCTACACCAATCTTTCTGATTTTGTTGAGGGATGTTTAATTATCTAATATGTGGTCAATTTTGGAGAAGGTTTCGTGGGCTGCTGAGAAAAATGTAAATTCTGTGTTCTTGGAATGTAATGTTCTATATAGATCTTTCATTTGTACCTGGTCTATAGTGTTGTTAAGCTCCCTTATTTTCCTACTGTCCTTCTGTTTGGATGATGTTTCTAGGGATGATAGGGCTGTATTAAAATCTTCTATCTCTGATGGAATTAGAGTCTATTTCTGTTTTGTTTTTGAGTTAATTTTGCTTTATGGACTGTCGTGCACTTGAGTTGGGTGCACATATATTTATAATAGTGATATCCTCTTGTTTGATCATTCCTTTGATGAGTAAATAGTGGCCATAATTGTCCTTTTTAATTGCTTTTGGTTTAAGTTCTATTTTCTCAGATATTAATGTAGCCACACCCACTTGCTTTTTATTTCCACATGGCTGGTAAATCGTTCTCCATCCTTTTACCCTTAGGAGATTACTCTCTTTAGAGGTAAGGTGTGCTTCTTGAAGGGAACAGGTGGAAGGGTCCATTTTTCTGATCCACCCTGCTAACCTGTGTCTTTTTATAGGACAGTTAAGTCCATTTATACTCAGAATTAAAACTGTGAGGTTTTATGTGGGTTCCTGCCTGTACTGTTATTATTAACACAGTTATTTTGATTTCCATGCTTGTCCCTTATTGCTCTCCTGAGTTTCATTGCTTGTCTCTTCTTTGTGGAGTATCCCCCATAGTATCTTCTGTATGTTTGACTTTGTGTTTAGATAATCATAGAGCTGGTTTATTTCATGGAACACTTTCAGTTCTCCATCTATTATGAGGGATAGATTTGCTGAGTAAAGTAGTCTAGGTTGAAAGCCATACTTTTTTTTTATCTAATCCCTTCTGGCTTTCATGGCTTCAAGTTAAAAGTCTGAAGTAAATCTGATGGAATTGCCTTTATAGGTGATGAGTATTTTTTCTCTCTAGACACCGTGAGCAGTTTGTTTTTACTTTCTATATTTGAGGAATTTCTTCTTTGGTCAAATCTGATTGGAATCTTGTGGGCACCTTGTACCTGGACTGGTCTATCTCTTCTAAGGTAAGGAAATTTTTCTTGAATATTTCTGTTGAAAATATTTTAAATGCCATTGACCTCTGTGGTCCCCATGATCCTTAGATTAGGTCTCTTTATGATATACCATAGCTCCCTCATATTTTGTTCATATGATTTATTGAACTTATTCAAATATTTTAATTCCCTATCATTCTCTTCTGTTAAATCTTCCATATCTGAAGTTCTGTCTTCACAATTATTGATTTTAGTGGTGAGGGATTCTAGAGAGGTTTCCAATACTTTCATTTTTTTTTCTGCTACAGTACTTTGGATGACCTCTATCTTTGTGTTAAATTATGTTTTTATTTCAAAGATTAACTTACTTAATATTTCCTGAAATGTAATGTTGTATTTGCTTATATCTTTGCTTAGTTTGGTTAGATGATTCTTGAGGTCTTCTGTTTTCTGG
The DNA here is from genome assembly GCA_004024765.1 of Zapus hudsonius. Taxonomy (NCBI): domain Eukaryota; kingdom Metazoa; phylum Chordata; class Mammalia; order Rodentia; family Dipodidae; genus Zapus; species Zapus hudsonius. The sequence goes on from PVHP010019950.1 coordinate 5,850, forward strand.
CTTACCTTTACTTCAATCACTAATCTATTCAAGTCCATCTGTTTCTCCTCAATTGTATTAAGCCTGGTGGCAAAGCTTATGAGCTGGCTCTGTACCTTTTCTAGGTGATTTTCTATTTTTGCTTCCATTTCCATCATTAACTTTTTCTTCAAATCCATGTCAGTATGATCTAGACTTAGTGTCATCTCATCCTGGGTTCACATCTGTGCTTTCTCCTTTAAAGTTTCACTGCTGACTTCTGAATTGGGATGTGTGGAGTTTGGTGTGTGACCCTCAGCTGTTAAATACTTTTTGGGTTGTGATCTGCCCATTTTGATTCCACTTGGAGGGGTTGGGGGTGTGTGTGATGGGTTTTCCAGAGAAGGTTAGGCACTCACTTGGATTATCTGAGATGATGTGTGCCTTCAGATCAGTGGCTGTGCTGACAAGTGTGCTGGAGCCGCTGTTCAGGATTCAGGGCACCTTCAAACCAGTGACATTGTTGGCTAGTGTGAGGGTTGGGGGCGTGCACCCACAGTCTGGTGCAGTGTTGATGAGTGTGCCCACAGACTGGACTGGCGCCTGCACACCCACTGACCAGTTTTAGGTGGGTGTGAGCCTCAGTCTGGGGTCTGGGTGAGGGGGTGTGCCCACAGACCAGACTAGCACCTGCATGCCCACAAACCAACAGCAGTATATACATAATTTTATTGGAATAAAGCAATACTCATTTGTTGGCAGCTGGACTGTGCAGATATTCCACTGCAAAGCAGAGCTCATATGCTGTCACAGAGGTTGTGGGGCTGCTCTGTCTAAAGAGTTGTTCTCCTAAAGAGCAAAGAGAGACATAGTTGGCCAATTCCTGAACTCTTTTCTCTAAGTCTGCCAGAATGATCCCTCTAAAACAAATGACAAGCCATGACACTCTCAAAGTTCTTCACTACCCACAATCGATTTTCCATAGCCAATGTGCTCAATAATAAAACCTCAGCTAGAAAATTTTAGTATTTAGTATTTTTATTTTGCTTATAACAGCTATGATTTTGATAATACAAATTCCAAGCTGTGATAGTTGATTTTTTGGCACATTTTGCACAGAGCTTTATATCCATTTCTGACTGTAGTGTTCAAAATTATTTAACTATTCCAAAAATTTACCAAAGAAGAAAATCAACAGATGATTGGATAGATCTTTTTCAGAATACTCATGTAAAATATTATACACAGAAAACACTATACATGCTTTTTTTCAATATGATTTGTACCAGTGTAAGTTAGTAGTGAAAACAAGGAAATATACATTTTGTTAAAGAGGAACTACTAGTTTATTTTTCCCACAGGTTAATTAAGTTTGGATTCAACTGCCACCATGAAATATTTAAATATTTTTATTTTATTCTCAATATTTTGCTTCCTTCTAATCTTTGATATTTTACTTATATATTAGAAAACATCTCCAAGAAAATTAAATCTTTAGGCAACATTTTAATTATGTCTTGATTTGGTTACTCTCTTCCTTTTTGTTATAATTTAAATATATATCCTGCACTGACACAGTCTTAAAATTAAACTAGTAAATTGAGTCTCCAGCCACTTAGCTCAAGGAGGTGTCATTGGAGGTGAATTCCAGACCAGGGATAAGCAGAGCATCCTGAGCTCTGGCTGGGTTCCTGCTTGCTGCTGGTTTGGACTTGCTGATTTTTGATATTTGCTGGCTGGTGGTGGTTTCTATTTCTGCTTGGATTTATGAATGTTAGTGTCTACCATTAATGGAACTTTCCCCTGGATCTGTAAGGTTGAAATAAATCCTTTCCTCTCATAAAACTGTGTTTGGTTGGATGTTCCTTCCCAACACCATGAAACTATCTACAACAGAAATTTGGTACCAGAAGAGTGGGGTATTCCTGAGATGATTCTGATCTTGTGCATTTTGGTCTTTTGGAACTTGCATAGTGGAGGAATCATGGACTTGATACTTGGGATGGAAAACACCTTCCAGAGTTTTAGGCCAAGTTTTTGGGCTATTTTGGTGAGAGTTTGAAAATGTTAAGTACATATTGAAATAAATCCCTTCCTCCCATCAAAATGTGTTTGGTTAGACATTCATTGCAGCATTGTGGTACTGACCATACCACCTATTCTCAATGACGTAATTTCTTTTTTTTTTTTTTGAAATTTAAAAATATTTATTATATACAGCTGGTTAAATTTTAAAATTTCTATTAACAACTAAAATCATCTTCAGATTGCTGACAGGACATGATATTTACAATGACGTAATTTCTTATATCAAAAATATTTATTATATTTAAAAATAAAATTGCTATATATCTGAGACAGCAACTGATGTTAGATTTTATCTTCTAATTCAGGATGTTAGTATGTCTTATCAAGATTCTTAGGGGGTGCTGGGCTGATGGCTTACTAGGCAATGTGTTCCTCATGTGTACATGAAGATCTTAGTTCTGATCCCCAATATTCATTAAAAAATGCCAGGTTTAGAGCTTTGTGCCTCCATGCTAGTGAGGCAAATGGAAGGACTTCCTGGGTTCAGTGACAATGTAATCTTGATGAATTGGTGAGCACTCGGTGTGGCAAGAGACTTTCTCAAAGAATATGGTTGGCCATTCCTGAAAAACACACAACATTGACCAATAGTATTCAAATGTGCATACATTCATGTACGTGTGTATTTGTACAAATATGAGCATGCACATATACACAGACCCAATACACACACACACACACACACACACACACACAGAGAGAGAGAGAGAGAGAGAGAGAGAGAGAGAGAGAGAGAGAGAGAGAGGAAAAAGAAGACTCAAGAATTTTGGTCTTTTAGGTAAAAATATTACATGTGATTAAAAAATACAGATGAAATAAGATGTGGATATCATCATATCCACATAGGACACATAGGATTTTTTCTAAGTTTAACCATGTTTTAATAAAGGAAAATTTAGCAATCATGGTTATTGTGTTAAAAGACTAATGGAACTGGGTGTGGTGGCTCATACCTTTAATCCCAGCACTCAGGAGGCAGAGGTAGGAAGATCACCAGGAGTTCAAGGCCACCCTGATACTACACAGTGAATTCCATTTCAGCCTGGGCTCGAGTGAGACCCTACCTCGAAAAACCAAAAAAAAAAAAAAATGATTAATGGAAAATAGAGCTTGCTTCTTCTTCATTTATTTTTTCATGAATAGAAATGACATTTATTTTACAAAAATTCCATTAACTGAAAATGGTTAATATCACATTAGCAAAGAAACTTGCAGTTACTCTGGTTCCTTCTCCTTGAAATTAGCTGCACAATTAAACAATAGTCTTCAGTGAAATGAGGAATTTTTTTCATATGACTAAGAGCTAAGTATTATAAGTCTTGATCAATCCTTAATTCCACAGTTGGAAAAAAATAGCATATTTTAGATGAGAAGTGGGGCCGAGGTAATAAAGTCAAATCATGCTTAAAATTCAGACTGGCAAATAATGGTTGAAAGGAAAATCTGATTGTCTAAATGTTATATTTCTCTTAAAAAGGAAAACAACAACTAGCACTATAGGTGACAAAGGCTAAGATAAAGAGTTACTGAGGAAGACACCCAGCATCAGCCTCTGGCCTCCACAGACATTTGCCACACTAGTCCACCTGCACACATAGGTGAGCTCCCACATATTTGACATATAACACCCAGCATGCATAATGTACACATGTAAACACATGCCAAGAATACAAGGTTGTCTATTGGAGTCTTGTCTATAATTTAGAAAGGAAATTCAAATATTAATATACAGGGAAGGATATATCAAACCTATTCACTTTCATATCCCCAATACTTATGAGTTACTGTGATATGTATTCATGTTGTATTAGATATTGAATTCATGGACAAGGGGTGTATAAATTGCAGAAGCTCAAGACACAGATTTATTTTCTATGACTACAGTATTGGAAATCTTTCTGAGCACTCATGGTAAAGGTTAACATGCAAGAGAATAGACCTTTACAGTAGAAAGTGAAGGCTGGTTCTTCTAGACAGAAGCATAATACTGTCGATTTTTCAGTGAGCTTCTCACTGTTACAAATTACCTAAGATAATCACCTTAAATCATCTTAAGAAGAAAGATAGTTAAAGTGTTTGTTGCTGTTTGGACTGTGGTGAGGTATGGTGTGGCTGAGGAGCAAGTAGAATTTGGAAGGGACGATATCCCAACACCCCCCTTTAAGGACTTAGTCCCAATTGTATAACATTCTTCTGCTAGGTCTTACATCCTCAATGTTATTTAGCATCCTAGTGACACCATGAGCTGAGGGTCAGACCTTTAACCTTGAGCATTTGAGAAACATGTGACATCCAAATGGTAACCCTAGTTTTCATTCCAACTCAAATCTCTATTGTAAAGCTTAATTCTTGGATTAACCTCAGATGCATAGTTGCTGAAATTTAGTTACTTTACTTTATTTTTTCTAAGAATAATTATATTTGCATAGACTTTCAGATGTGGAAGATATCATAGGAAACACGAATTAGACCAAAAGCTGGTGAAAATGTATCTCAAAACTCTCCATATTTTCTTTGCATAAACATCACTAAATTAATATGTGTTCTGAATTTAGAGCATTTCAGTTTAAGTGTATCATGACATCAACAATAGCCATAACATTTATTTAAAATATGTTACTAGAACAACACAATTGGGTATGGAAGATTGCTCAGTGGTTAAAAGAATTTGTTTACAAAAGCTGCTGACCGCAGTTCAATTCTGATTCCACCAAGGACAGGTTTTATTTATCTCAACACTGTGTGAAACCATCTCTCGTTTCATTTAATGGTTTTTTAGTTTGAGACATGATATCTCTATGTTGAGAGAGTCAAAATGTGAATAGATGGACTAGAGAGATGCTTCAATGTGTGTATGTTTATGCATGTGGGCCTCAAGGGGACTGAGATGACCAGATTTCGAATCTCAGGATCTCATGTAAATAGAAGGGAATGGCCAGAGGAGTTAGTAGGACAGTTTTGCAAGTGAGCAGAAATCCAAGAATTGCTGGATCCCCACATATTCTGGAATCACTAGAGACTATGTCTATAAACAAGATCAGGTGGAAAATGAATGGAGCACAACAGCCAAGGTTCTGCTCTGGTCTTCATAGTTGAGCAACCTTGATGCTGAAAGCAAGTGTATGGGATGTCATGCCACACACACACACACACACACACACACACACACACACACACACACACACACACACCATACCACACAGTTAAAATAAGAAAAAAATGAATAGACTGTAAGGAACCGGTGGCATTATGTAAGGGAGGGGACTATTTGAAGGAAACATGTTAATGAGAAGTGTGTCCTTAGGTACTGTGTTTTGTTCTGGCCATTTTGAATTATTTCTCTATTCCCTTTCCTATCTGCCTGACATAATTTGAGGTGCTTGGATCCACCAACCCTTCTTCCAATGATAGTCTGTTATATCTGGATCTGTAACAATAAATCTTCCTTTATGTCAGGTGTTCTATTACAATGACATCAAATCTGGCACATATCTTCACAAAAAGCCCAATAAGAGATCACTACTGTGTCATCCTTTTGGCATTCTCCTTTGGCATCTTGAATAGTGTTAGCAGTCTGTCCTATAATATCCACATATTGTTCCTGTTAGCAATTTAATATTTGTGCATTATTTAAATTGGGCTAAAATATTGTTGTTGTTTTTGAGACAGTGTTTCATGTAACCCAGACTGGCCTTTCTATAATTTATGTAGTTGAGGATGACCTTTATCCTCTGATCCTCCTGCCTTCACATCCCAAGTGTTGGGCTTCTAGTCATGTCATATTCAACTCTTTCTTATATTGTTGACTTAAATTACCTAATTACTTATATCCAAGAAGCTCAATACAATGATAACATTAAGTTCTAGTTAACATCAACTTGCTGTAGAAAAAAACAAGCATAGGTACAAACTCTCACAAAGAGTTTCAAACAGTTCCTATCTTGGATGCATTTATCTTAATAGGAACATGTTATTCAGAGGAATCTGCTAGACTAGAAAATGACACTATGATCTTAGGTGATTGTTGATCATTGTGGGATTTAGAGAGGAGGAGAAACTGATACAAGCCTTTGCTCAGATCTAAATGAATTATGCAAAACATGAAGTTTAAATAGAATAATGAATCGTTTTCTATGTGGCATTGGGAGGGAAAACATAAAAAGACTCCAAAATGTGCTATTTTCTTCAAGAATAAGTAAACCTATACTTTTGCTATTCTCCCAGTATCGAATATCTTGAAGAGACATTAATTCCTTTGAAATACTTGAGAAATACATCATACTAATATGTGCAAATATTCTTCTACTATATAGAGCTTCAAATTTCAAAAAGAAGAATTCAAAATAAAAAAAAACATACAAAAGTAGAGCTGGATGTGGTATCTCAAGCATATTAACTCAGCACTTAGGAGATAGAGGTAGGATTGTTATGAGTCCAAAGCAAGGCAGGGCTATGGAACTCAATGTCAGCTTGTGCTAAAGTGAGATACTGCCTAAAAATATCAAAGAAATAAAAGTACAGAAGCTCTATTAATTACAGTGGTTTGAATTGTTTAACCGCTTTAAGCAGTAACATGATTTCCCAGAAGTATAAAGAACTTACCCAAGAAAGGTTCCTAATTGCCACAGAAGCAGTGACTGCACCTTCCACTCTCTGATGGCTGCTGTACCTCACACATCATCACTGGCATGTGTGCGCTTGCCATGATTGGTCCTAGGGCTCTAGCCAGCAAGTGTCACCGTGTCTCCTTCAGTTACCCTAGTGCTTTCATTTCATTTCTGCTCATCATTCTTTTAGGACATGAAGTGCTGCAGATTGCTGTCATATTTCCATTTACTTTCTCTCACACACTTCATTTATGCTCAATCCAAATTAACTTTCCAAAATAGAAATGATAGTTTTGTGATAATCCAAAAAAACATGATTTTGTTATGTAGAATACTATTTTGAGTATCAAGCGTGTCTTCTCAGTGGAATGGTTCCTGATCAAGTCTGGTGTAAGTTTCGATAACAAGTATATGTGGACCCAAGTGTATGTGGTGTGTGTGTGTGTGTGTGTGTGTGTGTGTGTGTGTGTGTGTGTGTGTTGTTTTGTTTTTCCCACACACACTTTCCTTCAGTTCCTTATCCATTTTTTTCTTACACTTCAAATAGTCTTTGGTAGTTGAAATAACCTCATTCAAGTTCATTTTAACCATGGATCATGAAAAACGCATGAGCAAGCATGGAAATCATTCTGCATAATGAGAATTTCATAAAGCTAGACAATCATTGTTTAGTTATCCTAATCTCTTCCTTTTTCTCATTATAAATATTACTAAATAGCACTAGTATTTTGCATATGAAATTACCAGTATCATTGTATTTATCATGAACATTGTCACTAACTATGTGTTTGGGCTTGAACGATAAAAGCCTACTAATATTAGACAGTTAAAAGCAATTACTTTAATGAAGAGATGACAACATTGGATATAGAGCCTTTCTTGGGTAAGTTCTTTATACTTGTGGGGAATCATGTAACTATTTAAATAAGTTAAAAATTTCAATTATATAGAATTTTATTTTAGATTCCTCAAACCTTAAGGTTGCTCAGGCCACAAATTGAAGTTGCCCAGGAGGCTAACAGGATGAAGATTTTTCTATGGCACTTTTTTAAATCTCACAATATAAAGAGATTTCTTTGCATCCTTCATTTTGGGAAAGTAAATTCCACAGCACTCTGAAAAGAATTGAGCTTATTATCTCCAAATACCATTTGAAAATAAGTGATCAGCACTGTAGAGTCATTAAATATACACAATTGGAATATTGAGTTTATAATCTATGAGAACAACCAGGGATATATTGCCTCATTATTTTATTTTATAGCTAAAGACATAACGTGCATTATGTTTCAGTGAACAACGAGCATCAAACCCTGACAAAATTACCTCATTTCTTTTTTATGCTTTCACAGTATAGGCAAATACATTAAAACTCTAATTTATTCTGACCTAGAAATTGCTATGTGGCATATTTCTGCAAGGCCCATATGTATAAAATGGGAAGTCACCAGGCATATTATTATGTTTTTCAAATTATTGTTTAGATTTGCAAAAGTTAGAATAAAGTCAAATGAGCTGTCCAAGTCAACTTGCAATGTAGTATTTCCAAAGTAATGACATTGATACCTAGGATTACTGCCAATCTATGATGTCAGAGAAAAAGAGCGATTAATGTGTATATTACCAATCAAGTAAACAAGTATGAATTCCTTATATATTAGATATACAATGAAAGAGAGTAACAAGGAAGGGCTTTCTCTACTGATCCAGAATGAAGGAGGAGAAGAACTGGAAGTGTAATTAATTAGTGATGGTGTAAGTTGCTTTTCTTCATCAGTGGCATCTGCCCATTAGTCTCTATTCAGTAAATGCAGGTTCAACAGAAGCATGTTACATTAGAACCCATCATTAAATCTTCCTTAGTGTGAAAAGTCCCAGGCTTTATTATTTCTATATTAAAAAGTTCTAGAATAAATTGTTGGACAAAGGAAGCAGACACGGAATACATGCTATATATTTCCATTGATAGTGTTCAAGATAGATAGACCCTGGGTTAGCTTTGCTGTCACTGTGACAAAATATCTGAGGGGAAAAATGAAATGGGATAAGAGCAGTTTAGTATTCCAAGAAAAAAAATTAGCTCACAGGATCAATGGCTGATTTGTTCTCAGTTAACTCTTCATCCCAGGTGGTGCTTGAAGGCACGCAAAAAGTTGAAGCCAGTAGACATTAATCCATTTCAGTAGGCCAAAAAGAAGCTGAGCTGAAATGTCCAAGAAGATGAGTGGCAAGTAAGGTGTGTGTTCACAATAGAGGCATGGGCATCACAGTTTCCAGGATTATTATGAATATGTTTCTCTGGGATAATGAAGTGTCTCTGTTGCCTTCCCATAAGAACTGAGGGCTCAAGATGTGACTGGTTTCATTACTGTGTTAACTCACCATCTTCTCAGATCACTGGCATTATGACTGAAGTACAATTTAAAGATTCAATGGTTAGAGCATAGAAGTTAGCTAACTCAGTCTGTGAAATCCTTGTTTTGTAAGTATTAGGAACTGACTTTGACCACCAGAACACAAAAAAGAATGATGATTGTGGTGATGGGATCATAGGTCTGGAGAGACAGAGAAAGTAGGATGCCTAGTTAACAAGCTGTAGACCACTGAGAAGTTTTTATCTGAAGAACCCTAGGCACCAGTCCCAAGGAATGACACATGAGATTATCCTCTGGCCTCTACACACATAGGCACACACATGCATGTACACCTACACAAATGCACACACATGAACATGCAAACACACACATACATTAAAACTAATACATATTCATGTTCATTGCCATTTTTAGTGACAGGCAACTCAAAATATCTTGTGAGGTTTCAGTCCATGGTTGCTGGTTTCATTGTTTCTGTTCTGCTCAGGAGGCAGAACATCATGATGGAACACAGCTTAGTCCATGAAGGGAAGGAAGAAGAGAATCAAACAGGAAGAGTCTAGGGATGGCATGTGGCTTTCAAGATACACTCCCCATGACCAACTTCCTCCAAACAGTCCCCATATCCTCATTTCTGTGACATTTCATTAATGCCATCACATTTTGAACCAAGGTAAAGGGGCTATATCTTATGTCCTTATATATTATAACCTTCTAGTAGGTAGAGTCCCAAGTAGGCGTGAGACATAACAAATCAATGGATGAACCCATTGGTTAGTGAAGTGCCCTCATTGTCCAATCATCTCTCAATAGCACCACCAGCCGGTGACTAAACCTTCAACACATGAGGTTTTGAAAGATACAAACTATAAGAGACCCAGTGTTTAAGGGGGAAAAAAATCGGAATAGTGTTGACCTGTGGGAGTGAGAATGGCTCTGTAATAGGTTCTGGGGAGGTTGTAAGTTCATTATACATTGATCTCCAATGGTTATAAGAGTATGTTTATTGGTAACAAAGCATAGAGCTGTATACTTAAATTTTATTCTCTTTGCTGCATGTCTGTTGTAACTATGACTTTTTAAAAGTTTCTAAAAGAAGTAATAACACAGTGGTTTAAAAATAAATAGCTTGTAGCTTCCTGGAGCTCCTTTCATTTTCAAACATACACAAAATGAACAGATCAACTGCAAGGAGCCTGAATCACATGGAACTATCTACCAGCTCTTCTTTACTCAATTCATTCTCACCCATTCATAAAGTTACATATACCTTTCCTCTGTGTGCCTCAAAATATGCTCCTATGGATCTTGGATTTCTGAGAGCTGGACAGAGGGCATTCTACCAGTTCAGTGAAAAAAATATAATCTTGTTTCTCATTATGTCAAAATGTTAATGTGTGACAATTTATATCTTTTTTTGTAACCTTCCCTTAAATCTCTGTTTTCTACTGTTGGCAGGTTTCTTTTTTTCATAGAACTTTTAGAAAAGGGAAATCAGTAAGAAAATAAAAAGTTTATCTTAGAGCAAATAATCATAGAGGTGGATAGCACTTGTTTAAAAGTGGGCAACTGTGTATCTCATATATAATAGTAACTAAAATATAGTATGTTTCACAGTATCTGGAGTTCAAAGAGCTTTTCAAAGCATGTATGGTGATAACCATGCTTTGGATTGCCAAGCACCTGAACAGATTGAAAATGTCATCCCTAGAAAATAGCTTCATGCAGTGAGGCTGAAGGAGGAACAAGCTAATTGTGCATTCTACATGCAAGCCAAGAAGGAACATTTTATTTCTTCATCCAAGAATTACTCTGATCATTAATCACCCAGTTCTCTCCAGGCAAAGAAAAAAAAATTGCCTCATCACTGCTTCTATTTGCAATGAGGTCTGTCTTCACCTATTTTCTATTAGTATAGCACAATGACACAGATTGAGTGTACAGTAAAAAATATAAGAGATTTGGCTTCAGTTTCAGTCCAAGGTCAAGAACCATATCTTATGATGGCTTACTTGTGGGTAGAGCCTCAAGAAGGTTTGAGGCATCACATGAAAACTGAGATGGAATGAACTTGTATATCTTTCTTCTGGCCTCTCTACCTTTTTCTTATAAAGCCACCAGGACTCATTCTCTTTGTTTCTAAATGTAGAAAATAGAAAACCACCCTGTTGATGACCATATTTAACTTTAACTGTCTCCCAGAGGTAATTGCCACCTCCAAATACCACAGTCAGATTAGGTCTCATCTTTTTACTGCTGTGCTACGGGGGCTACATTTAAATTAAGGAACCCTTTGGAAGACACACTCAAACTAAATCCAAACCACCACATGATCTCACCCTTAATCCTTCTACTACTCTAGGCTCAGATGGCAAAGCAAGATATGAGGGATAGATAGAAAACTAATGTAGCCACACTATTTTCCACTTTTAATTTTTTAAGAAAATACTATTCTAGAGTTGTTGCGTATGAGTTTCATTTTATAGACCTGGGTATTGCATTTCTCATTGTTGCACCAAAATACCTGACAAAATTAACTTTATGGTGGAAGGTATAGTTCTAGTTTACAGTTCAAGGTTACAGCCCATCATAGAGGGAAAGGCCTGGTATCTGGAGGCTGAGGCAGCTGGTTACATTCAGTTCAAAATGAGGAAGCTGAGTGTGATGAGTGTTGGCACTCAACAGCTGTCTCCTTTTCATCTAGCTCCAGCCTCCTGCCCATGGAATGGTGCTACTCAAAGTTAAGGTGCATCTTTCCACCTCAATTAACCTAATCTAGGTAATCTCTCACAGTCACAGCCTTAGACTCATTTCCTAGGTAATTCTATGTCTAATCATGTTGAAAATAAATATAAGCCATCATAGCTTAGAAACAAACATCAATAATAATATAAACAATCTTCTAAAAGCTTCCCTGATTCAAAGGATTTGTGATCAGAGAAGTTGCAGAGTTTAAATTGTTTTAAGGATTTCAGAATCTTTGCATATTCATCATTGATTATTTTGTAGAAGAGACTGAAATCTATACATGAAATTCATTTATGTTTCATATATATTTTAATCATTCACCACAGATAAATTTACATGATATTTTAATGTAATTGAATTCTGACTGATCTGTCACATGAGGTCAGGTTTGGAATCTTACCATTGTAGTCTCATGCTTGAACTCAAAAATTCCCAATTTAAATTATCTTATATTTTGGAATATTCAATGGAGGGTGTCTTGTACTTTATTTGGAGCCAAAAGTAGATCACAAGCCTAAAACCTTTGATCACAGTAATAAGATTTTCAACCTATTCCTTAAGTTAAAAAATGTTGAACAATGTTTTTGTTCAATGCTCTGTACATTTTGAATGAGGTTAATGGCTACCGTCTTCCCTGACTTATGATACATTAAGCAACTATTTAGGTATGCTGTTTAAAAATGATTTGAGCAACACAATGTATCCCTGGAGGTTCCATAGCTGTGGCTTTGTCTGTCCTCATTATCTAAAACTAAAGGTCAAGAGTCGTTTTACCTGCTACCAACAGAAACCAGTGCACCCAGGTCCTCTCATCCTCAGCTCATTTACTTAAAATGAATAATGTAAAGGGAAACAAGTCGAAAGACAAAGGATACAATGCAGCTACTACTGGCCAGTTGAGGGTTTAGCTGGCACTTCTGACTCTGTGCCCAAGGTCTGGGGCTTCTAGCTGGAAGGAGAGAAATTTCATCTTAGTGATACTTAGTTTATATGTATGGATTTTTTTTTTAGAAAGTAAAGGACAGGGAATAAAAGAAAAAAGAAAAGAAAAGACAAACAGCTAAAGCTTGCTTTTTATAAAGAGAGCCATAAGATTTCTATTTAAAAAATGGTTTAGATAAGTGGAAACTCAGATGAAGCCTGCATGTGGAGGAGACTTCAAAGTGACTGTCTTCTCTTTTGAGGAGAAAAATGGTTATCAAGTCTCCTTGTTGATAGTAGCAGCATTTTCTTCCCCCTGCTCTTTGGTGTTATCAGATAATTTGCCAGCTTTCTCTCCAGGATGCAGAATCTGCCCATCTTTTATGTCTCATCCCTCCCTATCATTATCTAATTTTGCTTTCTAAGAATATGGAAAGGGAATTTATGAAGCAGTTCCGAACCTCACTGAATCCCTATCCAACTGAGCCTCCTCACAACCCAGGTGTATGTTTGGCCAATGAAGATACAGACCTGTCTCCTCTGGGGGCATGGAGACACCGCTGCCCCACTGGGCAAGCTCTGCACTGCTTCAAATTTGGTAAATGTCACTTAGACATTTAAGCCACATATCTTCACTTTTTGTCTCTTTGTTTCCTACAGTGACAAAGTAAACTTTTACTCTTTCTTTAGTGGTTTCAAATTCCAAGTAAGTACACATTCTTCCTGGTGTATATTATACACAGAAGACAGACTCTGAGAGAGAGAAAAACAGATAGCCAAGATGTGATTGTTACTCTGAGTTTGGCCATGTGCACATAAGAACTTTCTGGCACACTACACATAGGTTTTGGTGGCTCAATAGACAGAGTAATTCATGTTTCTTCTGGGTCCTATACTCTGATCTATTCTTCACTCAACATAATGTGCAGTTTGTGTTTGGTGGTGTAACACTGTGGTTAAGCAGCTGTGGGTGAGTCAGACTGGTTAGATCTCTGTTGGTAACCTGTCATTCAAGTGATTCAGGTTGGTTAATTTAACTGCTCTATGGGTATTTCCTCTAGGGTATATATGAGCCTAACAGTAAAATGTATTTTATTACATTGGTTTCAGGTTGAAATAAAGGGGCAGCTAGTTCATTATCATCTATTTTAGCACTGTGCCTCATATTAGCTCCAAGGAAATTATTGTAGATAGCTTCATGTTGCTGGGATGAGAATCCACAACACACAGTTCATGGGAAGAAGGGGTTTATGTCAAGCTTTCAGATCCAAAGGGAAGTTTCATCTATGGCAGAAAAATCTGTCTCCAATCATAAATCCAAGCAGAGAGAAAAGACTGCAGCATTCCAAACACCAGCACCAGCACACACATCAAAAAGCAGCGTACACAAACTGGAAGGAAACTATAGGCACCTGTGCATAGCTCCATTAGTTCTGAATACCTTACAGCTGGAAAATAGATCCACATATAAACACACCTTAGGGCTGGACCCCAGGATCCCCCTCCACACCACCCCGTAACACCTTCTCCAACTCGTGGCTGGAGATCCAAGTTCCAAGCTTTAATAAAGTACCTTATTTGGGGGGAGGCATACATTCAAACTACCACAGAAATGATAGATATACTTACTTAATCCTGCAAAGCTCTCTAAGAGAGCACATTCATGCGTACTTATTCATGCAATGCTGTGAGGTCTTGGACTGGAGAGAGAATGATGCACTTCCATTTTAGATAGTTTTATCATACTGTGAACAAAATACCTGACCAAAAAAGCAACTTAAGGAAAGAAAGGTTTATTTTTTTATTTTGCCTTGCTTTTTGAAGATACAGTCCATAATGACAGTTAAGATGTGGTGGCAGGAGCTAAATTCACAATCAGCAAGCAGCCAGTGATGTTTACTAGTGCTATCTTCCCTTTCTTCAGTCCCCTGGGGAGGGATGGGCTGCCCACAATCAGAGTGTTTAGAGTAGGTCTCCCTTTCTCTTAACCCTTTCCGCAAACCCTCATAGACACATGCTGATTCTACATCCAGTAAAGTTGGCAATGGAAATTAACCATCCTAAGTTCTTACCCTGAAGATGCTAGTTTTCAGTCCTATGGCAATTTAAATCAATGTCACACATACAACAAAAAGCTGCCTTTGTGATGAGAACTTCAAGAAGAGTGTTAGAAAGATTTAGGTTCAGGATGATTCAGCTTCAACAAATTGCTCAAGGAAGCTGCCTCTCGTCTATGGCAGCTGAAATCACAAACTAATAAATGGCACTGTGGAGGCTGACTGTGGCCTTCTGACTCTGGCTTCTGTGCCTCTCCTATTGTACCAGTTTCATGAATACCTCTACACAAAATGGGAAAAGTAATGATATGTAGTAATGAACTGTGAGTTCTGAGATCCTGTTATCCATGGAATATATGCTCCTATGTAGATATTTTTCTGCCCCTTCTTCGGTCCACACAGCAATTGCACAACAGATGAGAGTCTGTGAAAATTCTCCTCCTCATTGAGTTGATGAAGAACACTTTACTAATTTGTAGGTTATAGGAAAATTTCCAATGAATGTGTACATTCAAATGATTTCAAGTAAATGTACAATGAGGACCATGAAAACCAACATTTGAACATTTCTATCAACCCAAACCCTGTTCTCAGCCAAACATTGATACCTTCCCTAGACAACCACCAATCTGCCTTCTCAATAAATTCAACATCAAGTCACAAAGATAATATGAGAAAAACATGCCTTTATGGTACATTCAATGTATTCACAGAGTATAACAATAACATGTGTATGCACATAAAATGCTTTTGTCTACTATGAACCTTAATTTCCATCTGTGAATATTATACTTCAGAATAAGTTCAGGCACTTATGGATGAAAACCAAATCAGTCAACTATTAATGCTTAATTATGACAATTTCCCAAATAAAATTGCCTAAGGACTGAAAACAAGAATACCATTATTTTGGAATACTAATATCATTCTGTAAATATGGAAAATGCATTTTCCCCAGATAAATTAAGTTACATATTAATTAAAATATCATGACAATATCCTTAACACAAATTTCTAACAGTTTTATTCGTTTCTAATGTGATGATGTATTCATTAGGAGGAAAACACTCAGTAAATGTTTCAGCCTACTTTTGGTACTGTATTACAATATTTGTATTGCTTAGAAAGTGTAAAACTTTGAAGGTTTCAATCACAATTATATTGCACATAATCTAGATGTTCAACTAATTTATTACAATAACCAAGAGACCAAATTCAGCTTATTCAAAACAAGCAGCATAATTAGGGGGTCCTACTATTTTATTATAATTGGCATATAAGCACCCCCCGACAAATGTTGACTTTTATCAGTATGTTCACAAGATAAAGTTTAGTAGCACACACTCTTGATTAATTAGGTTAGTTACTTCTTTGCATAATTAAAGGAAAAGAATCTGATTGCTTATTTTAAAGAAGGAAATTGAATTTTTTCCATGACTGAGATAGGCATTTTGGGTAAGTCAACAAATTGATTCTTGACTTGTATTTTAGCTGTTCTTTTCCATTAGAAAAATAAAAAAAATCAGATAATGTAGGACCCAGCCTGGCTGCATATCTGAGAGCTAAGTTTTAATATGCATCCAGATGAGAGCCGAGCTGGGTAGCTCATGCCTTTGTTCCTAGCATACCTGTGCCCCCCCAGGAGGCAGGGGGGATGGCTGACAGCCCTAAATCCTATTTACAAGTGCTAATAGATTTTACTCCTGCTGGCTGAGTTTCCATACCTGTGATCCTATTTACTGAGCCCCCTTTGTGTAAGAGATAAAGCAATGCAACACATCCCTAGATTGTATATAACGTTGGACGCTAAAATAAAGTTTTGAGATCTGCTTGGACACTTCTCCCGGCTGCGTGTGTTTGTCCAGCCGTTCACCTTTCCTCGATTGAGCCAAGTCTCCTGCTGGCCAGAGAGACTGAGGCTCATTTAGCAGGGGGCCAGGGACCCGTGCGGTCTGGAGAAGCACCTGACAAGATAATGACATGTTATTGAATACCATGAAATGTGTGAAAACTTTGTTACTGATGTTGCCCTTCTCCAAAAACATATACACTTCTTCCTGGATGATATGACTTGTGTTGATTAAAGATTTGTAGATTTCCACCCATTTTTGTGCTTCTTGACTTAAGTTTACACCTTTATAGATACAGTTTGTTTAAGTCAGCCTGTTTGCCTACTGCAGTTTCATTCATATCAAAAATATAATTGTATTAGAATTATATAAAAAGATTTGTATTTATTAACTTTTTGCAAGCAGAGAGAAGAAGGGAGAGAGAGAATGGTACACCTGGGTCTGTTATCACTGCAAACAAATTCAGGATACATGTGCCACTTTGTGCATCTGACTTTACATAGGTACTGGTGAATCAAACCCAGGCTATTAGGCTTTGCAAGCAAGCAAGGACCTTTAACCGCCCAGCCATCTCTCCAGACTGTAACTTCTTTTTTAATATATTGACTGTTTAGGAATTTAAATAATTTTTTGCAACTATGAATTCAAAATTTTTCCTGTGATTTGTTTTCATTCTATTTTTTTATCAGGGTGCACACTTCTCATGAGTTTAATATTTTTCAATTTATTGAAACTTGGTTTGTGCATCCATGTGTGGCATGTCTTGGAGGGTGCCTTAGGAGGGTGCTCCTTGGGACTTTTCTGTGACGGTTAGATGATTTAGGTTTTTCAAGTTTTCTGTTTTCTTGTTGATCTTTATAACTATCTTATTCACTAATGAACCAGAAACATTGCAGTATCTAATTACTGCTGTGAAATTATCCATTTTGTCTTTCAATAATTCATGCATATCTTCTTACACTTGCTTATATTTTGAGTATAGCAACTTTAACCTTATAAAGCATCTTTTTGTTGTTTCCTGCAATAGCTTTATTTATTTGTTCACTTTGAGAGGAGAGAGAGAGAGAGAGAGAGAGAGAGAGAGAGAGAGAGAGAGAGAGAATGGGCATGCCAGAGCCTCTTACTGCTGCCATTGAGTTCCAGATTTGTGTACCGTTTTGTCCACTTGGCTTTAAGTGGTACTGGGAAATCAAACCTGGCCCATCAGGCTTTGCAAGTAGGCACCTTTAACTGCTCAGCCATGTCTTTAGACTAGTAGTTTTTAAACTATCTGTGGTAATAATATTAGTATAATCATTCTAGCTTTTTTTGTGTTTTGTTTTAATGCAATCCTTCCAACTTTATTCCCCACCTATTTATGTATTTATATTTACATCAGGTCCCTTATTGGTAGTATAAAATTGCATCATGTAAGTGTGTGATATATTTTGCAGATCTTGTCGGGCTGGATTACACAGAAGACATTGGATGTTTGCCAACATGGTCAAGATTTTGAATCTAAGCAACTTCCAGAGTTATAAATGAAAATACCATCAAATGTTATATCAGACCTCATGGAATTAAATAAAATTCACAGTTGAAAACTACCTGAGCATCTGCAAATATTGGACACAGAAAAACAACTTAAATTGCTTATATGTCAAAGAAGAAATGTCAATAAAATTTAAATTGTATATTTTGAACAAAATGAATACTATAATAAAATGGATTTGGGGGAAGCAGTAAGCACACTGCATTGAATACTTGTAGTATTATTTGAATGCACGTGCTAGAAAAGAAGAATGATCTAGAATAAACAAATTATGCTCCTACCTAGTCAATTAAACAAGTAGAGGCATGCATTGCAATGCAAGCAGAATAAATGAAACAGCAAACACAAGACAAGCAAGCAATAAAATTGAAATCAGGACCTCAGGAAAAATAATGTGAAAAGAACAGTGCTACATACACAGAGAGAGAGAGAGAGAAAGAGAGAGAGACAGAGACAGAGACAGAGACAGAGAGAGAACAAGCAAGACAAAATAGAAGTCTCTAACCCCATGAAGATATCAAACCACTTTCTCTTTTCTGCACAATATATGTATGCTATCAAAATAATCCCGCTCTTTGAGGTTAATGTGTGCTGATAAAACAACATGTTTAAGACAGGGAGATGGCTCAGTAGTTAAAAGTGCCTGCTGGCAAAGTCTGTCAGACAGGGTTCAATTCCATAGCACCCACCTGAAATCACTCATGGGACAGATTCATTTGCAGTGGCAAGTGACCTTGTCTCTCAAAGAAGGTGGAACAAAGATAATTGCTGACATCTACACAAGCATGGAACATGCATACAGATATTCATACACAAATTCACACATAAAATTCATACATACATACACACATAAATGCATACACACAATATATACATTAGCATATACATACATACATAAAATATATGTATACACACATACACACATACATGCATACACACATACACACATGCATGCACACACATAAAATACATACATCTATATGTACATACACACATACATGCATACACATTCATACATACATACATATACACATCCATACATAAAATATGTACATCTATACATATACACATACATGCATACATATACATACATACATAAAATATGTACACCTATACATATACACACATACATACATACATACATGCATACATACATACATAAAATATTCCTTTGCATCAGCTTCATCTATATGGATGTCTATAAATATTCCAACCTAATACTTATGCTAGCTGATCACTTGAGACATGAAAGGTGCACTAGTTTTCCAGGCCAATGTAGTAATGTGGAAACAGAAAAGATCTAAGTTTATGACATACAGATAGAAACTAATATATGAGATATTTGTATTCCTATAAAAGAACAAGTCCTCAAATTTCTGTTACATTTTTTATCAAAATAAACAAGACTTCCGGGGAAGATAGCTGACTAGCAGACAGGCCTTACATCTCAGGAAATAAGGGCCAGGATTTTTAGCAGGGATCCAGATCACGGACACAAGCTGCGGCTACCCGCTGAATTCCAGGCACCTCGGAGCACAGGATCCTCAAGACTGGAAGCCCCCAGCGTGGACCAGCACTCGCAGGAGGCAGTGAGTTGTCCAGGCAGGCTGTGCCAGAACAGCTTCTGCCTGCCGGCTGCCTGAGGCTCTCATTCGGCGGCTTTCCTTGTGTTTCGGTCCCCACCCTCCAGCCTTCTGTCTATCCCGCCCCTCCCAGGCATATGTGTGTCTTTCTTTTTCTACTTTTTGTTGTTTTCTATTTATTTTATTTCTTATATTAATATTCTTTCTCCATAGGCCTCTGTACCTAACCCCTACCCCTGCCCTCCGGCCTCCAGCGCGTCTGCTCCACCACTCCCCCTCCACCACTCCCCCTCGCTAGGTGGTTTTCTTGGTTTTTTTCTTTATCTTTCACTGTTCGAAGGGGCCTCCTTTGTAGCCCCTCCCCCCTGCCTTCCGGACTCCACCTCATCTGCACCGCCCCTCCCCCCTCGCTACGCAGCTTTCTTGTTTATTTCCTTTCTCTTTCAACCTTCGACCTGGGCATCCTTCCGAGCGCCTCCCCCTGCCCTCTGCCCTTCAGCGTGTCTCCACTCCTCTTCTGTCCCTGAGGAACACATCAGCCCCTCAATCTGCGACCAGAGATCCCAGCAACACTAGTTCCAGGGATCTCAGCAGACTCACCGCCCACCCTTCCCCCACCGACCCCATCCCCTGGGACTGCAGACGTCTGTGGGCCTGTTCCACTGGCCTGCCAAATCTGGTGGTCCCACCCCTCGTACACACAACATCCGGTGGTATGCTACCCCTCCTCACAACCACCTACCCCCACAGCCCCGACAATGGAACCCGCCCAACTGCCCATTGCGCTCTGCCATTCCCCACACCCACCGACCCCTACAGACATCTCAAAGGCTTCTGCCAACCACCTCAAGTGGAATCGAAATGGGCAGACCTCAACGCAAGAATATTACACCAGCTGAGGAAACTGCACCAAATGACAACAACACCACTAAAGAGAGAGCAGAAGCAGGACCAGGATGACATGACACTAAACCCCGATCATACTGGCACAGATACTAAGGAGAACCTATTGTTAGTCATGCAAGAAAAGATGGACCAACGTAGTGAATGGGTGCAAAGTCAGCTCATTAGCTTTGCCACCAGGCTTAATATATTAGAGGAGAACCAAATGGACGTCAGAAGAGACAAATCAGAACTAAAGACAAGCCAACAAATTCAAGGTATCAAAAACCAGCTTTCCAAATTATCCGAAGACATCTGCAAATATAAGAATGACGGTCGGGAAGAAGTAATTAAATCAAACCTTGAAATGAAATCACATCTCAACAGGATGATAGAAGCAACCCAGAAAGAAGTTGCAGAAAACAAAAAACCACATTGAAATAATAATAACATCTCAAGAATGTATTACCAACAGGATCAATCACTGGGAAAATAGAACCTCAGACATGGAAGACAGAACAGAGGAGAATTCCAAGGAAATCAGAACCTTGACAAAATTCAAAAGAGCAAGTGAACAAGATTCAAGGAAAATGTGGGATACCATAAAAAGACCTAATCTCAGGATCATGGGGATCCCAGAAGGAGAAGAAAACCAAACAAGGGGCATAGAAAATATTTTCAACAGAATTATTCAAGAAAACTTTCCATACTTGGCAAGAGAGAGTCCTGTACAACCAAAGAGAAACGGAGGACCCCAAACAAATTGGATCAAAGGAGGAACACCCCAAGACATATCTTAGTTACAATGCCAAACATTGAGAATGAAGAGAGAGTCCTTAGAGCAACGAGAGAAAAGAAATTCACATATAAAGGAAAACCCATTAGAATCACGTCAGACTTCTCCATAGAAATTTTAAAAGCCAGGAGATCTTGGAACAAAGTGATTCTAGGCCTAAAGAAGAATGGATTCCAACCTAGACTACTCTACCCAGCAAAGTTATCCATCATAGATGGAGCAATTAAAGTATTCAATGGGACTAATCAGTTTTACAATTACTTGAGCACAAAGCCAAACCTGCAAAAGATACTTCATGAGACATCCCTTGCAAAAGAAACAAATAACCGACCCCAGGAAAGGAACAGAGAACAAACAAGGTAACACAAAAGAGCAGCAACAGCTCAGATACCAACCTCCATATCCTCTGCAACATGGCAAACCTCACAGTTATAACTGAATGTAAATGGACTCAACTCTCCTATAAAAAGACACAGGATAGCAGGTTGGATCAGGAAAATGGACCCTTCCATCTGTTGCCTACAAGAAACACACCTTGTCGCTAAAAACAGTAACCTACTGAGAATAAAAGGGTGGAAAACAATTTTCCATGCATGTCGGAAAAATAAAAAAGCAGGTGTGGCTACTCTAATATGTGACAAAATAGACTTTAAGCCAACAGCAATAAAAAAGGACGATAATGGCCACTTTCTATTCATCAAGGGAACAATACAGCAAGAAGACATCACTATACTAAATATGTATGCACCAAATGCAAGTGCCCCTCAGTTCATTAGGCATAAATTACTCAAAAGCAAAGCAGATATAGATGCCAACACCATCATAGTAGGTGACTTTAACACTCCACTGTCATCCCTAGACAGATTGTATAAATAACAGACAAGCAGGGAAATCAAGCTGCTAAAAGGCACCATTGACAAACTAGGTATAACAGACATCTACAGAACATTTCACCCCAAGGACACAGATTACACATTCTTCTCAGCGGTGCATGGTACTTTTTCCAAAATTGACCATATACTAGGTCATAAATCATCCCTCAACAAATTCAGAAAGATCAATGTAATCCCCTGCATCATATCAGACCACAACACATTAAAGCTAGAAGTTAACAATGGGAGAGGATCCAAAAATTTCAATAGATATTGGCGACTGAACAACTCGTTCCTGTACAATGAATGGGTCAAACAAGAAATCAGACAGGAAATCCAGAACTTCCTAGAAACAAATAATAATGAGGAAACATCCTTTCAGAACTTGTAGGACACAATAAAGGCAGTTCTAAGGGGGAAATTTATTGCTCTAAATGCCTTCATAACAAAGACAGAGAGGTCTCAAATCAACCAACTATCTTCATACCTAAGGTCATTAGATGGAAAAATCCAACCCTAGGAACTCGAGACACAAGGAAATAATTAAGATCCGAGCTGAGATTAATGACTTGGAAACAAAGAAAATGATTGAAAAAATAGACAAATCAAAGAGTTGGTTCTTTGAAAAAGTCAATAAGATCTACATACCCCTGGCCAACTTAATCAAACGAAAAACTGAGAAGGCCCAAATTAACAAAATAAAAATTGAAAAGGGTGAGATCACAAGAGATCCTGAAGAGATTGAATGTATCATCAGGTCATACTTCCAAAACGTCTACTCTACAAATTAGAGAACCTGGAAGAAATGGATAAATTCCTGGATACCTACCAACTTCCAAATCTCAAAAAAGAGCAGATAAAGACCCTAAACAATCCGATAACAATCACAGAGATTGAATCGGTAATCAAGAACCTCCTGAAACGGACAAGCCCAGGTCCTGATGGTTTCTCAGCTGAATTCTATCAAACCTTCATCACAGAACTGAAACCTCTCTTTTTGAAGCTTGTCAGGGGCATAGAAAAAGAGGGTAGGCTCCCAAACTCCTTTTATGAAGCTACCATCGCCCTAATTTCCAAACCAAGCAAGGATGTAACAAAGAAAGAAAACTACAGGCCCATAGCCCTGATGAACTTGGATGCAAAAATCCTATACAAAGTCCTAGCAAACCGAATACAAACCCATATCATGTCTATAATTCACACTGACCAAGTCAGCTTCATCCCAGGGATGCAGGGATGGTTCAACATTTGCAAATTGATAAATATAATTCACCACATTAACAAAGTCAACAGCAAAAACCACATGGTCATCTTGATTGATGCTGAGAAGGATTTTGACAAAATTCAACACCAATTCATGTTCAAAACCCTGGAAAGAATAGGCATAGATGGCCTATACCTCAAAATGATAAAGTCAATATATAGATCTCTTAAAGCACAAATCAATTTCAATGGGGAAAGACTCAAGGTGTTCCCCCTCAACTCAGGAACAAGACAGGAATGTCCACTCTCACCACTGCTATTTAACATACTGCCTGAAGTTCTAGCCCAAGCAATAAGACAAGAGAACAGCATGAAATCGGAGAGGAAGATGTCAAAGTATCCCTCTTTGCAGATGACACGATTTTATATATATCAGATCCAAAGAACAATATTAGCAATCTACTGAAGGTGATCAATGCCTTCAGCAGAGTGGCAGGATACAAAATTAACACACAAAAATCAGTAGCCTTGCTATATATAGAAGACAAACTTTCGGAAAAAGACATCAGAGAAACTGTCCCGTTCTCTATATCCTCAAATAAAATAAAATACCTGGGAATATCACTAACCAAGGTAGTGAAAGACTTATATAAGGAAAATATTGAAACACTCAAAAGGGAAATAGAGGAGGATGTGACGAGATGAAAAGACATTCCATGCTCATTTTTAGGGAGAATTGATGGCAATCCTGCCAAAAGCATTCTACAGATTCAACTCAATGCCAATAAAAATACCAACCTCCTTCTTCACAGACATTGAAAAAATAATCTCAAAATTTATCTGGAAGGGTAAGAGACCTCAAATAGCTAAACCTATTCTGAGCAGGAAAAATTACGCAGGAGGTATCACCATACCTGACTTTAAAACATACTACAAAGCCATAGTAACTAAAACAGCATGGTATTTGCAGAAAAACAGTCTGACCAGTTGAATAGACTCGAAGACCCAGCCTTTTATACAAATAACTTCAGCTTCTTAGTCTTCCACAAGGGTGCCAACAATGTATTCTGGGCCAAAGATAGCATCTTCAACAAAAGTGTTGGACCAACTGGATAAACACATGTAAAAAAATGAAATTAGACCCACTCCTTTCACCATGCACGAAGATCAAATCCAAATGGATCAAAGACCTCAATATCAAGCCTGTAACCCTGAACACCCTGGAAGAAAAAGTTGGAAGAACCTTACATGAGATAGGAGTTGGGAACAACTTCCTGAGCATATCTCTAGTAGCCCAGGAAGTGCAACAGTCACTTAACCAATGGGACCTGATCAGGCTCAAAAGCTTCTGTACAGACAAAAACACCATTCTCAAATTCAATAGACCCCCTTCAAATTGGGAGATGATTTTTGCCATCTACAACACAAACAGAGGCCTGATTTCCATAACCTACAGAGAACTCAAAAAAATTAATAGCAAAACCAAATTGCCCCCTCACACTGATCTCAACAGAGAATTCACAGAGGAGGAAACACAAATGGCCTTTTCTCACCTGAGAAAGTGCTCAGCATCCCTAATAATCAGGGAAATGCAAATCAAAACCACAATGAGATACCACCTTACCCTGGTCAGAATGGCAATAATAAAGAAAACCAACAACAATCGTTGCTTATGAGGATGCGGGGAAAGAGGAACCCTCATTCACTGCTGGTGGGATTGCAACCTTGTTCAACCACTATGGAAATCTGTGTGGAGACTCCTGAACACAATATACATAGAACTACCAATGGACCCAGCTATCTCTCTTCTAGGCATCTACCCACAAGATGTCACATCTCGACACAGAAACATTTGTACAACTATATTCATAGCAGCTCAATTCATAATAGCCAAGTATTGGAATTAACCCAAATG
>PVHP010019951.1:0-31185 GCA_004024765.1 Zapus hudsonius
TTTCTATAGCAGTTAGCTTCTCATTCCTGGGACAGAATGCCTGACAAAAAGCAGCTTATGGGAAGAAAGATTTATTTCTGGCTTACAGTTTCAAGGGGAAGCTTCATCATGGCAGAGGAAGCTGGCTCACTTCATCATATATGCACAACAGAGAGAAAGTAGTCTGAGCAAGCTGCCTCTAAACACACAGTGAGCTGGACTAATCAAGGTCCATCCCAGGAGCACAGCTCATCCATCAAGGCTCCATCTTCCACAGGCTCCATCAGCTAGTAGTGAGCTTAATCACAAATACTTGAGCCTACGGGGCTAGTTTACCATCACACAACCACAGTTGGGCTTGAAGTTTAATTTTATATTATTTCACAATCTCATATAGTCCCATTGGGAAAGAAGAAATGGCTGGAAATATCTTCAAGGTACTTACAAAAGCAAGTGTACAATTTATTTGGAGTCAAAACTTCTTAGGTGGCATACTGTTCCCAAATATACAATTCTACTAAAAATCTTATAATTAAAAATTATAAAATATGTTTAGATAGAAATTATTATTAGCATGAACAAACCCAAATAATAAACACTAAAAAGTAGTACCCTTCCAATATTAAAAAAAAATTGTGAGGCTGGAGAGATTGCTCAGCAGTGAGGTGCTTGCCTACAAAGCCTAACAACAAAAGTTTAATCCTCCAGTACCCACATAAAGCTAGATGCACAAAGTGGTGCATGCATCTGGAGTTCATTTGCAGTGGCTGGAGGCCCTGGCATGCCCATTCTCTCTGTCTCTCTTCTATCTCTTTCTGATTGCAAATAAATAAATAAAATAAAAAGTTTTAAAAATATGGTTGATAGAGATTATAAAACACTTATGCTTAAAAATAATATAAATTAATAACAATATTAAATGAACCAGATAGGAAGACATAATTGAGAAGATGTTAAAAGAACTTAATTTGGCATTTGAGACTTCTCCATGACTTAGTAGTAAGTGGTGTGTGTGTCTAGAACTAAATTATTTAATCTATTTCTGTATAGGTGACTAGTGGTTGATATCTAATCTTGATCACACAGATTGCCTGTCTTGAGGCACAGACTATCAGATCTTTTAACTAATGACAGGCCAGTATTGCTTGGTATGCCTCCTCTCTCAGGATTCACAAAGAAGGCAGCTGAGGACTGGTGACAGCTGGCAATCAGGTGAAGGATAATGACAGCTAGCTGAGATTGGTCCAATTTAGAGACTGATAGACCACTGTAAATCTTCATTGGTAACATTACAACCAAATGACCCAGGTTAGCAAAGTCACTTTGCTTGGTAGTGTATTATCCTTTTATTTTATACAGACATTTCAGAATGTGGATGCTATTTGTACAGGTCAGATTTCTTTGTTCAATATATGATTAAAATTAGCACAATTATGGGATTGAAGCCTATTTACTATAAAGCATAATCTCAGTGCAGATTAGATCAAGATGGGACAGGTAAGGGTGGGAGAAACAGTACAAGATTAGAGATGATAACTATGGTTGTATAAACTATGCATGTGTCAGCTAATGCTAATGTTGACCCCAGTTACCTACCTAAAGGAAGTTATTGGAAAGCAAAGTAAATTCAAGGAACTTTTAAATTGGTAAGAATTAACCTCTAGTAACCCTGTAGACATAAATTTATTTCTGGACTTTGTACTATAGCAATTATTCTGGGAAAAGGAAACAAGGAAATCATGTCCCTTTCATGTCTGTCTGTAATTAAAGCATCTAGTAGCATTCACGGGACCAGCACTAGTATCCAGATTTGAAAAGGAAGGCTGTTAAACCACTTTTTCGATAAGAAGTTCATGTTAGATGACAGGATACCTTTTTCTTGCCTGAGAAAATGACACTTCTCAGAAATGTGAAAAGACATGAATTGTCAGAGGGAATTACTTTCCTAGTAATTGCTGTCTTTGTAAGAGGTCATCCTGAGTGGCTTTTAATAGACTTAGTCATGATGAGAGAATATGGGCTGAGAGAATTGAGACTAAGTTTAATGCAGGATTTTTTTTGGGGGGGGGTATTTGTTGTGCAGTTTTCAATAGTGAATTACGGATTTGCCTGAGCTAATCTCCAAATAAAAGTACTGTAAGAAAGAACTGAAGATTAGGTTATAGCAGGACTCTGAGAAATCAGGCTGGAGCTGAGCTGGAATCCTCCTCCTTGTTGACTAGCTGCCATGATGCTGCAGAGAGCTATGTAGCCTGTTGGGGAAAGAAAGTTATTAATGTTCTTATGTAGCAAGCTTTATGGTGGCCATCCAGGCCAAATGTGCCAACTGATGCAATGGTGGCATGCCTGTTATGGGCGAAATCAACTGCTCCCTGGTTGGATTGAAGGCCCGCTCCATGGGAGGAAATTCATGCCTGACACTAAAAATCTAATCAAAAGCCCATGGCTGGAGAGGTCATAAGCCCTAGGGGCGAACCTTGACTGTTGTCTGGCTAAATGGATATGAAATCTAAATACTTATGTTTGTGCCCACATATTAATGTCACTCTCACTTTTGGTTAGTGAAGCAGCTTCTCTTTTCAGATGGCAGTGACCACTGGGGAAACTCAAAAATCATCAAAGTGCTGCGAAGAAGTGACAGTTCAGCATCCCCTCCAAGGCTCAGAGTCCACTGCAGGAGATACGTAATAAATAATGTAAGAGCCAGAGGAAGGGGAGGACTGCTTACAATTCTAACTTCCAGACAGAAATGGCCCATGGCACCCATGGCCTCACATTGGCTGATGCTATTTACACAATACCTACATAATTCAAGGGAGAATGATGACATGAAAATTGACAGTAGACGAGTTGAGAAGAAGCAGGGATTTAGTGAAAGGAGGATTCAGGAAGGGAAAAGCAAGGGAGAGGACTATAATACATGGTATCTATATATGGAGATTGTCAATAAAAAGCCAATGAAAAGGAAAGAACAGAATATAATATATGAGAAACTGATTCATTTGTTTTTACTTCATATAGATGACACTGAAACTATTTGGGAAAGTGTGATTGTGTTTATAAAGATGGTGCATGACTCCATGAAAAAATCTCTATTATATATTCTTTAACTTTGAATTTCTTGTGGCCTTTGGCCTTATATTCATTCAGACAAGATAGTAAGTTTCAATAACAATGGAAACAATTGTGTTAGTTTTAATGCTTCTACATCTGTGCAATCTAAGCTTAAAATGATTTACATTTAATATCCATTGAACATCAGATGGGTAGAGATACATACCCATTTTGTAAGGCCAGAAGAGAATTCCTGCTCTGCCTTGTGGTCAGTGACCATGAGGTATAGAGGCCAGTGGACCTGCTGCTGGTGGATCTTGATGTGGCAAATGGAGACTCTTGCTGGTCTGAATAACAAAGCTACAATATCAACTTTCTCTCCGAATTGTCAAACTATGTGCTTAGAATGCTACTTGTGGCTCAGTGTCTTCAATAACCATGAGTGATTCTTACAGCTTGTGCCCCTTCTGACCCTGTAGCAGGATGGATGTGTGAGCTGGGAATACACTCTCTACCATCCTGCTCTGGGAAAGTTACTTGCATGTGTTCGGCCCCAGTGTGATCCCCCATTAAACTAAGAAGCAAAGATGACACAAAGATTTGGCTGTGGCCCAGGTGAAGGTGTTCCCTGTGAAGATAAAACAAAATGGTACATAAAGTGCTGCCCCTGGAAACCACAGTGTCCTAAACAAGCAAAGCCATTGGCATCCTTTCCTTCTCCCAGGGGAGCCAGTCAGGAATCCTCCACGCTATGAGGGAGGGGGCCATGGGCCAACTGCATGTGTCCCATCCTGCTTTCCTAACTGGGTCACTCAGAGTTGATGGCACCTTCAGCCTCTCTCTGTAACTGTCAATACTTTTATCCTTAAAATAAAGATAGCATAATTTTAATTGGATTTTTTGTGAATATTAAACAAGTTAAAATGTGTGTAGGACCAATCACATAGAGCTACTTTCTCTTCTGGATTTTTAGATGGAAGATAACACCAAAGTGTCTTTTCTTCTAAAGCACCATGGATCGCTTTGGAACAATACTTCTAAGGAGAGGGAAATTATGATTAGAGCTCACTTTAACGATGGTAACTATGTCTCCAAGAAAACCACAGAGATGTGCTAATATTTCTGAATATAGGAGCCAGCCAGTTTCCCTGAGCCAGGGTTTCACAAATCCAGCCTGTTTTACCCCAGAAGGGAGAAGGCTCCTTTGTTCCTTCTACACACAGGAGGCTTGGGTCCTTTCCCAGGGCTGACTAGAGCCTGAGCAAGTCAGGTTTATGAGCCAGGACACACAGAAAAGAGATTTCTGCTGTCCAGTTAGCCCTCTTAGTTTGGAGTGAAGACAAGCAAGCTTCCCAACTCTGCCTTTTGAGATTTCCTCCTAACTCTCTGGCCTTTCTATGTGGAGTTGACTTACAAAGACCATAGCACAATGGAGACTCAGCCCAGACTCCCTCTTCCCTGTGATTCAGTGGATCCTGAGATCATTCATGTTCAGTTTTTAAATATTTCTGAGTATTGTTCAGATTGGGTGAATCCTATTGTCCTGTCCTAAAATTGATTGACTTGTTCTTCTGAATTCTCTACTGGTGATTCCAGAGAGTTTGGTCTAATTTTTATAGTTTGATATTTAAAATTCTATTTTCCTTTACATACTTACAAATAAACATACATGCACATTTATATAATATGTACACACACACACATATATATATATATATATATATATACATATATATATATATATGTGTGTGTGTGTGTTTTGTTACTATTGTTTTGTTTTGTAGTCCAGGCTGGTATTCCACTTGTGATCTTGTACTAGTTAGTACTAGTGAGAAGGGAATTTGGGGGTATCTGAGGAAGCTGAGGCTTTTCCTGGTTCTCAGGTGGGCAATAACATAGGACCTAGGACACTCACAGTCAAATAGAACTTCTACTGAGTCAGTGGCTTTATGAATTCCTATCTTATGAATTTTGACATACAAACCCCACAGATCAGAGATTAAAGTATAGAAGGGTTTTATTATCAGGAGAGCTTAACGAGATAAAGCTTAGAGCTTAAGGGAAGGAGAAACTCTAGAGAAAAGGGCAGAACTGGGGTTCCCAGAAATGGGAAGGCTCACCTAGATATCCAGGTTGGAGTCTTTCAAGGAAGCCTACTGGTTGGGGGACTAAACTGGTTCTTTCAGTTCTGATGCCAGATGTCTGGTTGCACCAGTTTTGGGGAAGGGACTAATCCCTTTACATTCCTTTCTCTCCTAGTAAAGGAAGAGGCATCTATTTACTTCCTCTGGTAAGGTTTTAAGGGAAAAGAGATAAGGACAAAAAAAACACAGAATCTCACTTACAGGCCCAAGAAAATTCCTTGCATTTACTTGCTAAACTGCTTCAGTATGATTATAAATGTGCACTACCATGCCTGGTTTGGTTCCTTTTATTATTGTGTTAAAAATATACAGCATGAAATTTACCATTTAATATGTTCTCAGGTTTTGTTATAGTTTAAGATATTTTGTCTTTTTCCTAAGAAGTTCATTTTTATTTTAAATTATAGTAAAAACACATAAAATTAAATTTTATCTGAACCACTTCTAACTATAGATCTTGATATTAGGGCACATGTACCTCTCACTAGTTTGAATACTACTGATATGAACATGAGTGTGTAGATGTCTTCTCCAGAGCCGGTGTCATATTATTTTGGATATATAGTGATAAGTGGAATTGATGGAGCATAAACCGATTTTGATTTGGGGACCATCTCTACCCTGTTTTCAATGGTGGCTGTACCATTTCATAGTCCCACAATCAGTGTATGAAGATTCCTATTTCTGAATGTCCTAGCCAAGATTTATTTTCTGTTTTTGTTTTAATTGTAGCTAACCTAGAGAATGGGAGTTTGCATTTCATTCTGGCTTTTATTTAAATTTCTCCAATGATTTGTAATATGTAATATGTTTTGTATATCCTATATGGAGAATTACCTACTCAAATCCTTTGACCAATTTTTCATTAGGTTACTTGGATTTTTTGTTATTGAGTTGTAGTCCTTTAGATATTCTGAATATTATTAACCCCTTGTCAACTACATGATTTGCAAATATTTTTCCTATATTGAGATGGCATTTTTGTTATGTTAGATTCTTTGCTATACTAAAGTTTGAATTTTGATGTAGTATATTTCGTTTGTTTATATTTACTTTCCTTGACTTTGGTATCCTATCCCAAAAAATAATTGACAGATTTAATGTTGTAAAACTTTACTCTTTGTATTCTTACTGGAGTTATAGTTTTAGGTCTTACATTTGATTAAACTTTAAATTTAAGTGTTATATTTAATTTACATGTGGCCCACTTTAAGTTAATTTGTACATACAGTAAAATATAAAAACTCAGTTTCTTATTTTCCATGTGTCTATGCAGTTTTCCCATATCAGTTGTTGAAGAGATTTCCCACCTGTCCCCAAATGAGTGTTTTAAGTACTGTTGTGAGAAGACATTTGACTACATATATGTTAAATTTTACTTCTAGGTTCTCTATCAGTTGCCTTTGTATGTATCTGTCTTTTAACCAGTATTGCTCTGTTTTGACTACTGTAACTTGCTAATAAGTTTTGACATCAACAAGTGTGACATCTCTAACTTTTCTATTATTATTTTATAAATGTGAAATTTTAATTATTATTATTTTTCACTTTTTAGAATCTCTTATGGTCCTCTATGAATTTTAGGGTCAGCTTTCTCATTGATATGATAAAGAACCCAACCAAAAGCATCTTGTGAAGGAATGGGTTTATTTTGGCTCACAGATTCCATGGCAGTAGGGAAAACATTGGCATGAGCAGAGAACCCCCATAAGCCCAACCCCAACAACACACCTCCAATAAGGTTCCAGTTCCAAAAGTGCCATCAGCTGTGGGACCCTGCTGAGAGGCACGGAGAACATAGGGTTAAAGGAAAGTTGAGGCTGGCCTGAAACCCAGATAATTTCATCCTTATTTGAGATGGAGACTGGTAGGAGTTCAGCCTTGTCTCCTCTCTTTTATCCTAAAAACTCTATCCCCCTGACAGGTCTCAACAAACTCTGGTAAGCCCAGACACTTCCAAGCCTAAGTTTACTAAAGCTCACATACACCAGCTATAATCACAATCCTGGGAAATATAAGTTTAATGGCCACAGCTCCTCTGCAGCCACCACCATCCATTACATGTCTAAAGGCACTTAATCCCTACCACTTGGAGCTGAAAAAGCCCCCCCCCCAACTTATCTATGCAAAATAGGCACCCATAAGTTACTAGCCCCTACCAATCCCTTCATGAGACGTCCACAGACTACCCTGCCTCTACCAATCCCCTTGCTGCTTATGCCCATTCCTCTGGCTTTTCCTCTATATAAATGACCTTTTAACACATAATAAATGAGCTCTTCAGTGAAAGTGTCCCCCCGGGTGGCTATGCCCATCAGCTCACCTCTGTCCCAAGACTGTCCACCTAGCCGTGTGGATGAACCTCGGTGTTAGTTTACAATGACCCCCCCCAAGAAATCCATGAACCACAATTAGTTGAGGATCAAGTATTCAGAACACATTAAGTTTATGAGGGAACAGTTGACTCACACTACTACACTCCACCATTAGCCTCCATAAAATGATTAACCATATCTGTAAAGTGCAATGCGTTTAGCTCAACTCCAAAAGTCCCCACAGTCTTGATCAACCCAGATGATGCTCAAACATCTTTCAACTGAGCCATAATAAAAACAAAGAAGCCAAAAAACAAACAAACAACAACAACAAAAAACAAGACCGAAAACAAACCCATAATGGCACAGAATATTCACACTGAAAAAGATGGCATTGGGCATAGAAAAAAAACATATTGAACCAATACAAGACTTAAAACAAACAGGGCAAACATCCAACTCTGTAACTCCAAGTTCAATAACCAGTAACTGGTCTCCAGAGTTCCAGTTCCACTCCTCTAACTCTACTACTCACAATCTGGGAAAGCTTCATGTAGTACTGGCAGCTCTCCTTGGCAGCCATTCATAGTCCTGACATCTCCAGTGGGTCCCCACTGCAACCCATGTTTCATCTTCACGGCTCCATTGAGCTTCCATGCAGGTAATTATGCAAACCTGCTTCTCACTGCCCATGGTCATTTCCAAAAAACAAAAGTGTGTTACACATCCAATGATGCTCTCTTCCTAAATTCATTTTACTCCATAGTACCAGCTCCCTCCCTGGGCCCTGGCATCACCAAGAACTCACACCACTTTTTTGTTTTGAGATTGGGCCAGAAGCTCATCTAAGTGTACTTTGCCAACAAAGATGGGGAATGACTGTAGGCAGTGATCAACCTCATTGTGTCTCCTTGCTGCTGAGTGGGTATCGATGTTCACCTCAATGCTACACTGTGCTGCACTGCTCTGTCTGTTCCCGAGACCAGCTCCCTGCCCAGCGTGCTACACCACAGGATGATGGAACCCAGGGCTCTGGACATGCAAGTTCAGGGGAATTAGGAAGATGAATTTAGTGTTTAATCCAACTAAAACTGTGGAGTGTGTGATTTTTCTGTTGGGTTTTGGCTGGAATAGGGCAGATATTATCAAATAGATTTTATGTTGTTTGCTCACCTTTTCCAATTTTTTGAAAGGGGGACAGATTTTTCTTGTGGCTTTTATTTTCTATGTCTATCTGCTGGCACTTGTAATGATAGATTCTGTCAGACCATGTCTAGGATAGGTAAAAGGAAAGAAATATTCCAAGGAACTTACCTTTGTGCTAAGCCCGAGGGCTCTCATCTGTCCACATTCCACTTTTAGATTTCCTCTGTTTATTTACTGTCCAGCATTTTTAGTTATTAGCAAGAGATTCTGAAAGAAGTAGGGCTGTTTTCTCTTGGTGGAACTAAAAGTCTAAGATAAAATTTCTTAACACGAGAAATAGCTGGGCATGTTAGCCCATACCTGTAGTCCTAGGTATGGGACTCTGTGTGAGAGGATTGGGTTCTGATGGCGAGTCAGGCAGATTGCAAGCTCAAGAGCACTTTGGAATATACAGTACTCTATTGGGGTAGAGGATAGATGACATATTGGTTGTAACAGAGCTAAAGAGATTATAAAATTCTATTTCTTTTTGAGGCAGCATCTCACTCTAGCCCAAGCTGACCTGGAACTCACCCTGTAGTCCCAGGCTAGCCTCGAACTCATAGCAACCACACCTGGCTATACTATTTGATTCTTCAGTATATGGATAGAGGGTTTAGGGGGATTGCTCAGTTGGTAAAATGCTTGCTGTATAGGATGAGGACTTGAGTTCAGCTCCCCATCATCCAAAGGCTGGGTGGGGAAGTGAGTGTACCTCTATAATCTCAGTGCTGGTGAGGTGGAGACAGTAGGATCCTAGGGCTTGCTGGCTGGGTAGTATACCTGAATTGATGAACTCCAGGTGCAGTGAAAGATCCTGTCTCAAAAAATATGGTGGACTATGAATGAGGAAGACACCTGACGTTGACCCCCAGTCTCCACATGCATAAACACATATAGGACATGGTGAAATCCAAGGAGACATGGGACAGAAGCTTCCTCCTTGCTGGCTAACCTTATATAGTACTGGGTGATGCTATTCAGGCTTCTTGGAGCGAACTATCATCAACACTCTTACTCAACTATGAAGCCTACATGTAACCCTATGGACCAGCCAGGCAAAGAGTGTCCATTGGTGCCAAAGTGGTGTATGGACATATACCTTTAATAGGCTTCACTTCTGTCTGAACATACAAAATGGCTAAAGCTAATTAATATAACTATTATTACATACCCCTGTAGATGAGATCATTGCATAGAAGGCGCCTGTATGCACAATCCCTGTATGAGCACACTGTGACTGGAATAATGTCCTCGGCTCTGCTCTGCCCTGCCTTGCCTTGCAGTTGGTGTCTGCAAACATCTACTCTGCATGCAATCTTCCAGCTGGCCTCACCCTGACCATGAATGCCTCCTGGACCTGCCCCCTCCTGACAAGTGGCAAGTGTGTTAAGAAGATGGCCGGCAACTCTCTGACTGAGTTTGAAGCCCATCCACAGAAGGGGATTCACCTCTGGATGAATGTGTGTGGATGCCATAGGTTTCATGGGGAAGCTACTGCTATTGCTTTGCTAAGTGTACATGGTTCCACTGTTATTGATAACTATATTTGTGCCCATAGATTAGTGCTGCTATTGGTCAGAGAAGCCTTTTCTTTCCCTTTGCTATAGGCAGCAGCAATTGCAGAGACTCCTAACTGGTCAGAATGACAAGAGTAAGTGATGGCTGAATGCCCAGCCATAAGCAGGGCATCTGTATAACCTCCTCCAAGGCTGAAAGAATGTATGAGCTGAAGGAAATGGGGAGGGGAAAGGCTCTATGAAATGCTGACTTCAGAATATGACATAACCGTTATACTCTTGAACTCGCAGCAACTGCAGTTACCTGCACAAGATTCACAGAAGACTGGGCTCATGAATACCCTGCCAGAAGAGGGAGGAGGTAATAAGGCCCCACCCTCCCTGGATGATCGATATACATACAACCAGTGGAAGATGGCAGTGGGAGAAATACTTTTTAGTGAACCTTCAATTGTGCTTCTGCAAGTCAGCCCAATAATACTCACTGTGCAATTAAAGATTAAAAACATAAAAAACATGAAATGCAAGAATTAGGAAGATTGTTTTGTAAGAAAGGGATCAGTGAAAAATGGAAGGGACAAGAGTGAGCAGGGGGTGAATGTGATCAAAATACAATATAGATGCATGAAAAAGTCATAATGGAATCCATTAAATTTCATTATTATGTGCTAATAAAAACATTAAAACATAAAATGTCAGAATTGACTCAAGTCCAGATGAAATTTTGAAACCAATGCAGAAAGCTAGTTTTCACTATGAGTTTAAAATACATTCATGAGTTCTTGAAATAATAGCTTTGCAATTTTGAGACCAACATGATTCATTATGAAATGTGATTTAGAATACCATTTGTTTTGTCAGGTATTTCATGCCAGCTGCTGTGGGGTTTTGTAAATTCATCTTTTATTGAATAGTCCTCTTGTGAATGTTTGCTCTGCCCTCAAACCCTTTTAAAGTCAGAAATTATTTTGATTATTTCCATCTTAAGAGTTCAGCTTAAATACAATATTTATTTTTTAATACTTTTTCCTACTAAACTATCTATTTGTTTTCATAGACATGTTTTAAATCACAGTCATTAAGAAAGTTTGGACTGAAAGATAAGTTGCCCTGTGACTTCATCTTCTTCACTCCTTTTGCCTCTAGTAAGCACACAGCAGAGGGCACTGGAAGTGGGGAAGGGGTGCAGTGAGGAATTGGGGATAACAACTCATTGTTGGCCCACTAAGCAATGTAACTCATTATGGACAATAAAAAAAATAGACAGAACAGCGTGTGAAGAGCAGGTTATAAGAAACATGAGTTTTTCCAGATTAAATCTTCATCACATTTGTAAAGCTTACCTGCTGCATGTCTCCATGTCTTAATCCCACTGAGAGGTCCCTGGTGAGAAGTTGTTGTTCTCAGAATGTGAACAGACTGTTCCCTTGCTACCTATCCCCTGTCTCCTGCTGCACCTTGACCCGGCCAGAGTGTCTGCTGGAGAAACACCTCTTACTCTGTCTGCAGTGGAATGCCTTGGATTTGGAGTCTGCTCATTTCAACTTTGTTGTAAGGCACTGAGTGAATCATTGCCTCCTTGGATTCCATCCTTCTCTTTCCTGAGACTAGAGAATGTGTTGAACTGAGTTTTTAAGATTCAATCCAGATGTAACTATATGATTCCCTCTTTGCCTACTACTGGCTTTAGTTTCACAAATTTCTACACATCAGAGTGAGCAGCTCTCAGGTAAGACTCTCAGGTAAGCCATGGGAAAATCTGGGCTTAACAAAGACAGAGGGCTGTCAAATGCTCATGCAGTAAGCTTACAAAGTGATGAGACAAACAGGAGACCAATCACCACAGCAAGTCTGATAACCCATGAAAGGTCAATGGAGACAGACACCAATTATACTCAACACAACCCAGGGCAAAGATCCAGAGATACTTAAGATCTCAACAACAAAGAAAACTTAAGTCACCCACTACGACTGGGGTAACTGAGCAGAAGAGTGGGTGGATAGAATGTAAGAGCCATGATGGGAGAGAATATCCAGAGACATCACCCTCCCCCCAGCAACAATACACAAGGGGGAAGGAAAAAAAAAAAAACCTGGCTACCTCTGGTGAAGTTCATAACCCTCTAACCTATGGACAGATCCAGTATGCACGCCGAGGAAGGACCCCAGTGGGTAGGGACAGAGAGGAGGGAAATGAGGACACATTCACAAGATTTGGTCATACAATGTATAAATTTATTAATAATAAAGATATTAAAAAAACAAGAAAACGTGGGAAAGGACAGCCTTTCTCAGCACTGACATTTGCATTTCCTGCTGGGTGTCCCTGTAATTTCAAATGATCAGCTGGAAGGGTTACAGGATGAATTTCAAGCAATAAGAAATTGACCTCCTCTGCACACAACGGTGTTTTTAGGAATGACGGTGATCCTAGTTATGTTATTCCACAGAAGTTGCTAATGTAGGCAGATGGAAACTGCCCTGTCCTGAGGCTATATGAGGAGGGAAAGGAGGAACAGATCAACACCCCAGACATCCATCATCAAACCGCCTCTCTGGTGGGTTTGTGCCATTTTCGGCTTTATCCCATGATGAAGTCCTCCAAAATTAGATCAAATTACTGAAAGCAGGTTTAAATTATAGGAAAATGATTCAGAAGCTACATGTAGCTCTTAATTTGCCACAGATATATTACTGGAATCCAAAGTTACTGCATAACTGGCTGGGGCCAGTATTACACACCTTTATAAGGAAAGCTCAACTTGATCCAAACATTATTAAATTGCAGGAAAAAAAAGGTAAGGAGTGATAGACATAGATAGATGATGGATAAATGAATGCGTATTTCAGTTACATATTCATTATTTGTGTGTTTGTGGGGTTAGACAACCTTGCCCTAGAGATAAATATACTGCTGTTCTATCTGAAGTTCTAGTACCAAACCTACCATCTAGAACACGTTCTTTAAAATCTTTAGGTTTAGACCTTTAATTTTAAAATGAGAAAGTTCCAGATTGCTTTCCTTAAAACCTGATATGAAAATCGGTGAGAAACTAAAATGTACTGAAATACTTGAAAGATGAAAATCTTCCCCTAAATAAAGGCTGCAGTGTCACACAGCTGATCTTAGTTAGTCAGGGACACGGTATCAAGCTGGTGACCCTTTCGTCATCACTCTTCTAGTTCCCAGTCAACATCTGAGGACTGAGTGTGCCTTCATCCCAGTGCAGGGCTGCTAGGATTACCCTCAAAGTGGTGTTATTGATGCAGTCTGTTCAACATCATCTCAACTGACCAGGGCGCCAGACCTCGCCTGATGTTATCCTTGAGTTGCTCAGAGGCTTTTGTTTGCTAAGAGTCTGTATGGAATCATCCATCTCTGACCTTTCCTGAGCCACCTGCATCCCTGATGGACCATTAGCAATGAGTTCCTGCTTGCCATTCTTTACTGGATCAAGACTGTCTAGCTCCTTGGATTTGGTTAGAGATAGTCTCTTAAATTTCAACTCCTGACAGGAGTTTCTGAAAAGACATACACATTCATAGAGTTTTCACATTTTGAATTCGGGTCTTTCCTAGACCTTTCTTCAGGGGCAAGTCTGGTTCTTTCTCATGATGCTGGCCTGTAGCTATGAGGCATTATTAGCAGTTAGCCAACAGCTATGAAGGAATACCAGTGGCACTATGGTATGCTGTGTAGCTGAGCTAGGGTGTTCTGAAGGTGCATTCCCTCCCCTGTGTTATTCTCAACTTATGGTGGACTTACTGAGCTGCCACTTCTTTATTGGCCAAGGAGAGTCTGTACTTGCATTTTGTACATGCCTCTTTAATGGTGTAAGCCCATCTTCTCAGAAATCCCAGCCACATGTGAGCCCTTGGGATTCATCACAGCTTGACTCCTCTCCTTAGGCAGAGGCTGTGAAGAATAGCATCTAAATTACAAAGAACAAGCACAATTTAAAGGTTTCTTTCTTCCCTCAGAGAAACAGGTTTCTTTAAGCATGGTCAAGTTATAAGAAGCCTTGATCAAAATCAGATCTGAGAAATTGACAAAACTCCACCCTGGCCTATGCAGGACTGGATAAAGCTCTCTTAGGCAGGGGAGAGTGCTTTCTGTCAAAGCCAAAATGCATGACAGATTTGTGACATTTCAGTCATTGTTTTACCCAAGGCTCTTAAACCAGTGGAGCCCATATAGTCCTGGCTGCTGCTCAGTGAAAGAGAGCCCATGACATTTATTATAAGCATTAACAGTAATTTACCCCTCATTAATCAGAGCAGTCAGCTATAGTACTTTTCTATCATACATTCTACTTACTTTAGTAGTTGGCTGGAATATTTTATTCATCCATTAGTTTCAGAGGCCCCACAGATACCTTGTAAATTTAGACAGGTTCCCACATCCTGAATAGTGTAGAACCCTTTTATGGCTAATTTATGACCCATGTTTATATTTGTGCCAAGACTTGGGCTTTCTCACTGACCAAAGTTTGAATTATACAGCTATAAACTCTTCTTTTGCATTGGTCTCTCAGAGGAGGAGAAACACATCATGTGTTCCTTAGTGCTGCTCTTGTGGAGTTCTTGTTCACAGCTAGCTGTTAGTTATTCTGTCTAAAAGCACCATCAACATTGACCCCTGGAATCCGTTGTTCTCTGGAATCCAAAGTCCTCTCTGTCCAGTTTACTTGGTAATTAAATTCCTATTTAAAATGAAAAGGCAAATCTTTGAAGAAGTTGAAAATCTTTTGTTAGCAGCATATATCATGGAAAATTACTCTGCACAAATTCATATTCATATGTACACATTCTTTTAAAATATATTTTATTATATATATACATATATATATATATATATATATAGAGAGAGAGAGAGAGAGAGAGAGAATGGGCACGCTAAGGCCTCCAGCTTCTGCAAACACATGACCACCTTGTGCATCTGGCTTTATGTGGGTACTGGGGAATCAAACTCTGATCCTTCTACCTTGCAGGCAAATGCCTTAACTGCTAAGCCATCTCTCCAGCCCTATGTATACTCATTCTGATGGATTTAGCTGGCTTAAGAAACAAGCAGCTCCACATTTAGAAGAAAAACACTATATAGATATAGTAGATATAAAATTATTGAGAAAATTATACATTTTTATAGAGGACAGTACAAAGGTGGATTTGTGGGGTCTAACAAGATCACATTTAATGTCATCCTTTATATTTAGATTTACACATAATTGTTTATACTGTATAATTAAGAGTTTCAAATTTTTATAAACTTATTCATTGTTAATAATTACATTGTATGAGCAAATCTTGTGATGGCACCCCATTTCCCTCTTCTCTGTCCCCTACCAACAGTTGTGTGTTGTTGCTGAGGAGGGCAATGTCTCTGGATATTATCCCCCACCATGGCTTTTACAATCTTTCTGCCTCCTCTTCTGCAAAGTACCCTGAGTCATGGTGGGTGAGTTTTAGGTCTGCTTTACTGTTGAGGTCTTAAGAGTCTCTGAATTTCAACTATGGACTGTATTGAGTATCCTTGGTGTCTGTCTCCATTACCCTTTCATAGGTTATCTGACTTGCTATGGAGGTAATTCTCTTGCTCATCTTACCACTTCCTCGAAGGTTTTGTTTGGGCCCTAGATGATATATTAGGAGTGGTTCATCTCCCTGGGTGTTGGCCTTCATCCCATGTCTTGTTGGTGGAATTGGGTTATATACAGTTCTTGCTGCCTTCTGAAATATACAATCAGAATCTCCAGTGGAGAGTGAAATCAGTATAGGTCAAAAGACACAAACATTGTTGATTTAGTGACAATCTAATGGGTAAAGCCTCTGTGTAGATCTCTGGTTAGTGGGACTTTCCCATTGGAGCTCAGATTCTTGGTCTCCATAAGAGTTTGCAATGGATCCCAGTTCCAGTTAAGGGTTCCTTGCCACTGAACTCTTAGCCAATCTGAAAGCCATTGATTACCCACCTGGGTTCAGCACCACTATTGCACAGATGAGCACTTCTTGGCTTGCTGGTCTCTGCCATATAGTGGTTTCCTCTGCATTCTCTTAACATTGGTTTCTGTTGTATATCAGTGACCTCTGCTTTCTCTGAATATCATTGTCCAGTTTCCCCTGGCAGCTCATGTAACACCTTCCAGCACTACACATGCTACCATCTGGAAGCTGGTTACCTTTCTGGATCCAGCAGTGTCTCTAGGTGTTGTGTGATGACAGTCTATGGTATCTTTAGCAATAGGATCTTACCTTTTGCCTTGGGTTTCTATTCAAGAGCTTTGACATAAGCCTGCCTTATTTGGGGAACATTGTGGGTCTCTTCAATCAATAGCACTGTGTGGGAAGTAACCAATTACTGGGACAGATTAACTAATTAGTAGGCCAGAGCAATTTGTCTTGGGGTTAGACTTCCTCCCTCCCTATTCAGGGCCCCTCTTACCAGTTGATGCCCACAGCTTCCTTATTGTATAAAAGTAAGGATTTATGGTATCGATTAATTATTGGTTTAGATTATTGTATGAGTACCTCCTCCCATTCCTCCCATCCCTCAATTCCTTCTGTCCCCTTTGTCAGTCTCTCAATTCATCTGTCAGATTTGTTTACTGTTCAAGCTTAACCTGATTAGGAACCGCATATGAGGGAGAATATATGGAGTTTGTCTCTCTGTTCTTGTGTGAGTTTGCTAAGTATGATCTGTCCAAATCTGTCCATTTTTCTTTAAATTTCACTATGTCATCTTTCCTTTCAGCTGAGTAGAATTCCATAGTGTACATGTACCATAGTTTTGATATCCATTCATCCAGTGATGGACATTTGGGTTGATTCTGATTCTTAGTTATTTTGAATTGTGCTGCTATACACATGGTTGAGCAGATGTCTCTGTGCTGAAACGAGGAATCTTGAGGGTAGATGCCCAGAAGGGGGAAAGCTGGGTCCACTGGTAGCTCTATATGCATCTTGTTCAGGAGCCTCCACACTACTTTCCACAGTGGTTGTACAAGTTTGCAGTTCCACCAACAGTGAATGAGGGTTCCTTCCTACCCTCCTCCCCCCTGCATCTTGGACAACATCTATTGTTTGCGGATATTTTAATGATTGCCATTCTGGCTGGAGTAAGGAGGAATCCTGTTGTTTTGATTTGCATTTCCCTGATGATTAAGGATGATGAACATCTTCTTAATTGAGAATTGGCCATTTGTGTTTCCTCCTCTGTGAATTCTCTATTGAGTTCAGGGACCCCTTTTGTGAGAAGGCTGTTTGGTTTTGTTTATTATTTAATTTTCTGCTTTCTTTGTAAGTACTAGATATTAGTCCTTTTTCCGTATTATAGCTGGCAAAGATTATTTCCCAGCCTGATGGGGGTCAACTGGCTCTGAGTGTGGTGTGTTTGTTTGTACAGAAGCTTTAAGCTTGATGAGATCCCATTGGTTAAGTGATTGTCAAAGTTCCAGAGCTACTGGAGGTTTGCTCAAGAAGTTTTTTCCTACTCCTATCTCATGGAGAGTTCCCTCTATTTTTATTTCCAGGGATTTCAGAGCTCCAGGTCTTATGTTGAGGCCTTTGATCTACTTAGACCCATTCCTCTCACTATGCACAACAATCAACTCTAAAACAATTTCTATTTTGTAGAATTTTAAATCCTAGTTCTAAATAGGTCTCAAACAATTACTTGTATTTATGTGTACTAAATTCTATTTTGGTACAATTCCATACGCAAAAGTGAAAATGCAAACCAAAAGGAGTCACTTCAGTTCTGTTGCGCTTCCTATTGACACATTTGGAGTCTAATATGACCTGAACTAACAGAAGAATCAAGAATGTCCTTTTGAAATTTATGTATCCCCAAAGTTTCATGTGCAGCAGCTTGGTGCCCTGGCCTTACCAAAGTATCACTGGTGGTACAAGACTTGTCCTTTAAATAAATAAGAGGCAGGAAGCTTCCTGGTAGGTAAGACACAGACATACTATAAACTATGGAGGGTGAATTATACTTTCCTCTGGGGATTACAAAGTTCAAGGTAAGCAGGTAATTACTAACAAACATTTTTCTGTCTTAACCCTCTTGTAAGTAAACTTCCTTTACTTTTTGTTTTGTGTGTGTTGTATGTGGCATGTATGTATGTGATATATGCACATGTCTGTGTGTGCGGGCATGTGTACATGGTGTGCACAAGTGTAGAAGCCAGTGGGGCAGTGGGGGGCATTTGGTGCCTTCTTCCTCCATTGCTCTTTCAACACATTTCCCTTTCTCACCGAACTTGGACCTCACTATTTTTTAATCAGGCTGACTGATCAGTGAGCCCCTGGGATCCTCTTGTCTCCACTCCATTCTGTTCTGGGGTTTCAGGAATGTGGGACCATGCCTGGCCTTTTATGTGGATGCTGGGAGATGAAACTCAGGTCATCAGGCTTGCTTGGCAAAGACTCTTATTTGCTGAGATTGCTGTATATTCCATAGTTCTTTTTAATATTTGCATGCCTCACAAAGAATAATTGCTCCACAGACCTCTCTTAGTATGCCACCATGAGATAAAGGCGAAGACAAGCATTCTCCTTGCATGGAAAAATTTGACCATCCATTCATTCTATTTCCCCAATTATTTGACTTGGATAATTTACTGTGTTATGAGCACATTTATGCATAAAACTGACCCTTCCTGTGTAAATTTCCTTTGTAAAAGATTAGGTCACAGTTTTGGGTTTTGTGGTTCTCCTTGTGAGTGGGTATATCTCTCATGGCACCTGTGTTAGTTGGCATTCTCTAGAGGAAGAGAACCAACAGAATGAACTGTACTGAACAAAAATGGGATTCATTGGATTAGCTCATGGCAGTCCCACAATTGCAGTTGATGCTCAGTCCACATGGCTGGATGCCTCAGCAGCCCCAATCCAGCACTGAAGGTCTAAAGGCTTTTTGGGGAGCTCCTGGTCTTCAGTCCAGGCAGGAAGGCTGAGGAAAGCTTTGTTTCAATGCCAATGAAGAGATACAGGACAAAGTACCAGCAGCAGGGCAGGCAGGAGGCAGGGAGAGACAGAGACTTCCTTCCCCTTTAGACCCTTAGGGCAGGGTCTTGCAACCCTATCCCAGACTTGTTGGCTTCCTGAATCTCTGGAATTTCCTTCCTGCACTGCCCTCCCAGGAAGGGATGGTAATTTCCAGCTTCCTTACACCCTGCCCCCTACTGAGAGGACTGCTTTCCTATGAACAATATCAGAGACCCCCCCCCCCACAAGATTATTTAAAAGATCAAGTTTACGACAAAACAGCAGC
The DNA here is from genome assembly GCA_004024765.1 of Zapus hudsonius. Taxonomy (NCBI): domain Eukaryota; kingdom Metazoa; phylum Chordata; class Mammalia; order Rodentia; family Dipodidae; genus Zapus; species Zapus hudsonius. The sequence goes on from PVHP010019951.1 coordinate 19,472, forward strand.
CTGAAATCTAAGCCTATGTATTGTTACTAAAAGTGATTACTCCTCCTTCGGGAACATGAGCTTTTAAGGTGGGGACACTTTGTCCTTGGGTTGCTCTTTCTCACATGTGATCCATCACCAACAAACAAGTGCTCTATGGCTAAGTAGACTGTTGCAAGGATGTTCATTGAAGAGAAAGCCTCAGAGTGCAGGTATTCATCAGTGAGCAGAGTTGTCTATTCTGTGTCCCTCAGAGCCAAGTGTATTACCATTCTTGGGAGTCACAAGGGTTATGGAAATTTCAAAGGGCAGGTTCAGTGGTCGAAGAACCTCAAAGTCTAACCATTATGGAAAGCACATTTAAATCTTATAGCGGGGTGGGGTGGGGGGTCAAAGAAAATATATTCACAATCTCTCTGGAATTTCTCTTTGTTAATTTTCTAGACTATTTCTGATAGCACATCTGTTTGCTCTGTGAGCAGGCTTGCCTTTATTTCAAAGTAAAGTTCCTCATGTGTCCTAGCTGTATTGTGTGTAACCTCTAGTGATCTTTGCTTTGATATGCTTTTCAATTCTCTTGGCTATGTTCTGCATTCACATAAACAGTTAAGTCCATTTTACTATACTATAACATATGTAGTCTGTTCTTTGACCTATCATACTATTTCTTAGTAAATTCAATAGCTGTAGCACGAAAAATGAAGATTCATTTAGAATTTGTTGAAAAAGATATCACTTGAGCTCCTTTATCATAAGTTGGAAAATAAAATTTTTCTTAATTAGTCAAACTGCGACATCGAAGAGCTTTCAAGAGAGAAACTGATATTCTTTAGGCCTGTGGGTGAGAGTATCAGGAATTTCGAGGCATGACCTTGAATTACTTCTGCCTTATCTCTCCAAAAAATGCAATCTTAAATCCCCACCAACATCTGCTTTTGCTTTTTGACAAAGTAGAGATGTAATTTCAAGTGTTTTAATACAGAATCTCTACACAGACATTCAGAGAAGACATGATATGAATTTTACTTAGCTTCCCCTCAGTTCCCCCAACATAGACAAATCATGTAAGAAGAGAACAAGAGTTCATAAACTAATATTCTTGGCTCAGTGATATTATTATCATCTCCCTAGGTGATTTTCACCTTTGATGACACTATTATTTAAGAAAGGAGTGCTTGGAACTCATCATACTCAGTGGACTCATACAAGCACAGAAAGACAAAGACTGCATATGCTTACTCATATGTGTTCCTAACCAGGAACAGCTTGAGTTGCAAGTATACCTGACATGCAACTTGAGGGACAGAGAATAGGGAAGGAAGGATTTGGGGGGTGGGAATGGAAGGGTGGGGAGAGATATATACAAAATTAAATCCAAAATGAATTGGTAACATAGAATCCTTACTCCTGGACAGCAGCCTATAAGATATAGTCTTCCAAAGGAATATGGGGGTATCTTTAGGTAAGAAGGGATGAAACATAACCCTAAAACATTTGACTCTGATTGGTAATTCCCAGTTCCAGAAATCAGTGATAGAAATTGCTACATGAGCTCCCAGGGAAAATAGACCAACAATATTGGGAGAAAGCAGGGGACATTGCTAAATGACAGCTATATGACAAGATGTATGCACCTGTGCCATAGTGGCATTCAACCTAGGTGAGTAACAAGGGCTCTCTGATTGGCTAAAAGATCCGCTCAGTGGCAAGGAACCCATAGCTGGAACTGGGATTCAAGTCAAAGGCTTATGGAGATTAAGAATCTGGACTCCAAAGGGAAGCTTCCACTAACCTTGGGGCTAAAGAGAGGCTACTGCCATCATAATCTCTCCAAATTAACAATGCTTATCCCATTTAACCTATGCTGAGCTCACTCTCCACTGGATAATCTGATTTTATTTTTCAGAAGGCAGTGAGAACCAAGGACAACCTTAAATCTACCAAAAAGACCAGAAATGATAGCTGACTCCCTGGCAGGAGAAGAAACACCCTAACACAAGAGCTAGGGCCCAGGTGAAACCACAGAGGAATTACCAAAAGGTTCAAGAGTGCTGATGCACAGCTTTCCTGACAACCTGCACCTGGGTAATGGAGACAGGCACTGAGGATACTCAAAATGTACCAAAGCAGAAAGCCAGAAGGTGCTAAAATTTCAACACTATAGTAAACTTAAAACACACCAACCAGGGCTCAGGGAATTTTGCAGAAGAGGGGGTGGAAAGATTGTAGGAGCCAAGGTTGGTGGGAACATTCAGAGGGAATATCCAGAGGCATTGCCCCCCCCCCCCCGCCAACACACACACAATGACTGACTTCTGCTTGCACAATTCATAACTCACAACCACATAGAGTATACCAGCAATCTCACTGAGGAGTGCTCTCAGAGGAGTTGGGGCAGGGAGGAGGGAAACAGTGGTACATGATTTGTTCATACAAAGCTTTTACTTAGTACATTAAAAAATAAGAAAGGCTTTAGTGTATGAACATAGAACATTGTTGTGAAAATTATCTCTAATAATGTTCCACATCACCTTCAGTTTTTCTGTGAAACATTTTATTTATAGTTAATCTGCATGTTGCTTAATAATATTACTTAACATTCCCTAAGTGCTATGAGGTTTCATGAAGACTTTTCAAATAACCACAGAGGCTGACTTTATATTCTTTCGGTTTTAGACTAGTTTATGATTTCCCTTATTTGTCAACTGAATTTGTAAAGCATGTACGTTCACACCTTCAACATGTCTAACTTCTAGGCTGACAGTCTTTCAGAGCTTATCTAACATCAACAACTTCTCTGAGGCTTGGGTATAAGTTATCCTCACTGAGAACACACCTGCATATTAGCAATTAAAATTAAGCAGTGAGTCTGAGCTTATTTTTCCAACACAGTTTCTTAAGGAAGAGAAAAGATGAAAGAGGAAAGACAAAAGACAAAATATGAAAAATCTTAAATATAATAACAATCACTAAAGACTAATGAAAGGCTTTATATTTGTAGCTTTTCCCAGTAAGATATAAAACTATAATTTTATGAGAAAGATAATTTTTTAATTGTAAATCTAAGTCAATTTGGTTTTACCTTGCATCAGCCAGCATCATACTACTGATACCTTCTGATATTCCCATAAGTGTAACGTTTTGTCAATTTCCCCCGTCTTCTTGCTGTAGCTATTATACTTTTAAAAAGACTTACAAAAAAGATAACACCCTGTTGCTGAAGATACCACAGGTTCCTGACACACAACATTGAGAGACCAGGCTGGAAACTGGAAGGAAGCCAGTTCCCAGATGGTTAGCCCACATAGTGCTGGAAAGTGCTACATGAGCTGCCAGTGGAAACATGCCAACAATATTGAAAGAAAACAGGGGACACTTCTATATGACAGTGACCAGCATGACAAGATGTACATTCCTGTGCACAGTGGCACTTAACCTAGGCAGGTAATCAAAAACTCTCTGATTGGCTAAGAGATCTGCTCAGTGGCCAGAACCCTTAGTTGGAACTGGGATCTAGAGCAAATATCCATGGAAACCATGAATTTTGACTCCAAGGGGAAGCTTCCACTAGCCATTGCCCTAAAGAGAGACTACACCCACTATTGTCTCATCAAATTAGTAATGCTTATCTCATTTAACCTATGCTGATCTCACCATCTATTGGAGAATTTGTTTTATTTTTCAGATGGCAGTGAGAACCGTGATCAACCCAATTCTACCAATAAGACTGGAACCATAGCTGACTCCCTGGGAGGAAATGAGGTATCACATCAGCTAGGGCCCAGGTGAAACCACAGAGGAAGTGGTGAGATGAGCAAGAGTGCTGCTTCCACAGAGAGCCTGGCAACCTGTGCCTGAGTCATGGAGATGGACACTGAGGATGCTCAAAATGTTCCAAAGCAGAAATCCAGAGGCTGATAAGAGCTTAACACTAAAGCAGACTAAAATTCACGCAACCTTAGCTCAGGGAACTTTTCCAAAGAGGGGCGGAAAAATTGTAAGAGCCATGGTGGGGTGATATTCTGAGGCATTGCCCTTTCCCCACCACTAACTGCTGCTGGCACAACTCATAGTCCCCTATTCCATGGATCATTCCAGCAATCCCATTGAGGAGGGCCCTCAGTGGAATGGGGCCGGGAGGAGGGATATGGTGGTATCAATACATGAATTGTACATACTGTTTCTACTTATTAAAAAATAAATAAATTTTAAAAAGGCAAAAGAAATGGAAATCTTAGAATTCTAATATTAACTTGTTTTATACTCTCTAGAGAAGGATGTCATTCCAAAATTTTATTATTGCTATCAATTATGCCAATATTTCTGTGTTCTCTTCCCCAACCAATTCATTATAATCTATCTTCAGCAGTTTCCAAATTTGTAAATGGGAAAATGTCCTTGCACAGATAAACTCTTATTCTACAGAATGACTAAAAACTCATGCCTATTACTCAATCTGCCTAGTCTTCCTTTTTTTCAGAATCCTGATCCTTGTATTTCAAAGTCTCCAAATTGAATAGAACATTCAATGTCATTATTTATCAGTGTGAATTGGTTTATATACATCCAAATTTCTGCAAACTCCAGGCCATTAAGCTCATGTATGCTATTCTAACTATGCTGCTTTGTTTCAGCACCTTGTCTTTTCCATGGACGCTGGCTTCATTCTGCAGGATGCCTCCTCCATTTCATCCCAATGCCCTGCTTCCTCGGAATCCTTGGCTGTTTTCTTTCTTGGAGGCAGGTATTGTCCCCCTTCTGTGCCCAGTCAGTGTGATAGAGAATAAAGACATAAACAGCACAAACCATGGTTTCTTGCTCAGACTTTTTCACCTTTTCATTGCTTTAGCAGAAAGCTTTATCATGTTTGAAGGACTCATGAATTAATATATCAACCAGTGGTAAAATATCTAATAACTTTTATTATAAGCTTAGTACCTTGATAGACTTTTATAAGTACATAATAATATTTCATCATTCCCATTCCATTCATTTTTATATCTCTTGATGCTATTTATTATTTTTGTATGATATTATAGGTGCTTACAGTTTCACAAGTTATGTAGCAAAATATAGCGATGTAGATTTCACCCTCAACTGTAATCTTTATAGACCTGTAAATCTAAGTCTATTCTTCTATGCATATATTGCTCTTAGATGCATTTTCTTCCTTTTTTATTTTCTGGCAGTATGCAAGCTGCTATATTCTTTCACTTCTCCCTGTATGTGAACTTTGACCTATGGTTATTAATCATCCTTTGACTAAAACATATAAAACATTCATGCTTTGAAAATGTTATGGAATTGTTTTCCTTTCCAGTTACACTCTTTTAATTTTTTATGATTCTACAACTGTTTCAGCTGGAATGGATCTGGAACAACTGTGCAGGGAATAAAAGATAAGTGTGCATGTGTAAGAGAGTACACACTCATGAGCTCATTTGCTTAGTATTGGGCATTCCTTAGAGATCGAAGGCACAGACATTTGTACTTTAGCAGATATTTTTGCATCGCTTAATTCGATAATTACTTATTAAAAGCATCCTATGTGCTAGAAAAATCTATGATATTTTTCCTGGTATGAGCACTAGCTCAATTTACCTCATGTGGAAAAGAAGCTTCCAAAGGAAACTTTATAAATCCTCCTTGCATATATTCATATATTCATATTTATATGTATATATCACACCTTTGAAGTGGGAAGTTTAGGAACACTAATTATATTCACAATGTTGTTCATTCCCTACCACCATCCATTTCCAAAAGTTTTTATCATTCAAAACAGAAACGCTGTACAGCAATAGTTTCTATATTTTTAGTAATGACCTAGTTTGTTTGTGAGCAGTGCCTACAGTTTTTCAGGTCTGAGTAAATTTCAGGTTTGGTGACAGAACTTGTTTGTACCTTCAGGCAGGTTAGAATCAACATACATAATGCTTTCCTGATGGGGTGTTTTTTGCTCCCTCCAGTCATCCACCAAGGTCCCACCCACAACTCAGGGTCCTGCCCTGCCCTGCATATGGAAAAGAGTGGGGCCATGAGGGCAAGTGTCAGGAGCTTTCCTGTCAGTTCTAAGGTGTCACTTCTCCTTCCAATTGTTCTGCATTCCTTTGGCCTCTGAATTCAAACCATTGAATCTTGGCCACAGTTCTCCCAGAGTTGATTATGACCATTTTGGCTTGCATTGCATTTGAGATCACTGCTATTGGTTTCTCAGATGTTTGCTTGGGCTGTAGACAGTTTTCAATATTTAGAAAAACCATTCATGCTTGAGAACACCATTAGATTTGGCTTTAGAAAGAAGATAAATTAAAAGTGTATTTTGTGATTATAAAAACTTCAGAAGAGGTTTTATATGTGAGTACAAGTCAAGTAAATCAAAAATAAACTGCACTGAGATGAAACCCAAGAGAGCAAGCCAGCTGTGCGTATTCTGCTTTCGCTGTCGGGCATAATGGAAAAACAAAAGAAACAGAGATTATTCGTGGAACTGTGGTGTTTCAGAAAGGAATGCAGAGAGCTGAGTGACAGAATCTAATAAATCCTGTACTACTCACTGTGACTAACACCAGCATCCCATCCTTTTCTCCTCCCTTGCCAGAGCACCATGAAAAGTGCTGGCAACAGAGACATAGATAAGTCAAACTTTTGTTCTTGAATTATTTCAGCATACTTTGAAACAAAATGTATCAACTCTCCATCCTGACGCACCTTTGACTGACCTCTTTTTTTTTTTACATTTTTTTGAGTAATGAAATATAGGCACACTACTCCTTAAATATTAGATTTGATGGGTTTAAGAGTTAAGGAAGACTAAAGTGCTATCACAAATAGGACCTCCAAATTTTGTAGTTTAATCATAGGAAACATTTCTCATTCATAAAACAGTCCCATCATCTAGATCTGCAGGTGTGTCTCCGCATTTGAAGAGTCAGAGACTCAGCCTCTTGGATCCTAGTACAGCTGCTCAACCCTCCAGGTAGCACTCACTGTCCAAGAGAGATTTCTATAGTGGTGAAAATATTCTAAAACCATTTGCCCAATATCCACTTAGCGTGCTTGGTACCTGAGTGCTTGAAGAATAACTACTGTGACTTGGATCCACATTTCCACTTTCATTTAGATACACACATGGGGCCAGTACCTGCCATCTTGGTTACCTAGGGAACCAAGGCCCTTTCATCACCTGTATCTTCAAGCCTACATTACTGTAGCCATCCAGGTTTGAGTAAGAAAGAAAGGTAACCTAGAGAAATCACAGCACATGTGTGACAAGAGGTGACATAAGCCACTTAGGTTCATATTTTGCTAACTAATCTTGCCTCACCTAGCTGCAAAGAAATCAGTAATGTATATTCCTTAGCTGTTACCTATAGCTCCATTAGATACATTGAATGGGCCAATAATGAGTTGATATCCCCATTTCCTCAATTTCCCTCTTCCCTATCCCCAATCAGCTGGATAACCTTCCCTGTGAGCAAACTGGATCAGTCCATGGGGTAGGGGGTTATGGATAGCCTAGGGGTCAACCTGGTTTCACCCCCTCCACTTTGTATGTTGTTACAGAGGGGAGCAATGTCTCTGGATATTCTCTCCTCCATGGGGTCTCTTACAGTCTTTCTGCCCCCTCTTCCGCTCAGTTCCCTGAGTCATGGTGGGTGAGTATTAAGGCTGCTTTTTTGTTGAGTTCTTGGGGGGGGGGGTGTCTCTGTACTTCTGCTTTAGGTTGTAGAGAAGGGATTCAAAATCTCATAGCAACAAGCTATTTAATAACTAAGACTGCTAAATGGCATGTGACCCTACAGATTCCCAGAGAAAAGCCCTGTAATGTGAGAAGGTTCTAGCTGGCACTTCTGATCATTGTATAAGCTTGCTCCTGTGCACTGGCAGCAGTGATCTGAACCTGGTAGAGCAGATTTCCAGAACCCAGCAGAATGCCCCAAGTCTCTGAGTTCCTTCCTGTGAGCTGAGTCTGTATGTATGCAATTGGGTGACGGTGTCTAGAACCCTGTGCAGCAAAGCCAGTAGGGCACCACCCAAGACAGCTCAGTAGAACTAGCAGTCTGGTTTTCCACCAAAAGATTCTTTACCATTTCTTCTTCCTTTCTAGCAAAACAAAATCCAAGGATAACTACCATCAACCTTGATTTTTCAAAAGAACTTCTTTTGTTTCATTTGATTTGAATCTTTTAACCTTTATCTTTTCCCACCCTTGGGCTACAGTCTATCTTTAACCAACATATCTGTATTTCAGTCTTTGACAAATAAATAGTATGTTTACTTATTACCCTTAAGCGTCATTCCAAGTTGTGGTTATTTTCAGCTATGTAATTGAGGGCATGTAACGACTGCTATACATTCTGTCGAGGTTAATCTGAAAGAACTGGGGATTTCCTCCTGACAACTCACAAGCTGCTCCAGTGTTGATGTTCTTTCTTTATGATTTTTGTTCTTCTAAAGAACATTGGCTCCAGCTGGGTGTTGTGCGTGTCCCTGAAGCCGGAAGACCATAAATTCAAGGCCAGCTCATGCTACATGAGAGACCCTATCTCAAGTAACAACAAACTTTTTCCCCCAGAAATCAGACTTCCTAGCTTAGTGTTTGGTCCCTGGCTCTACCACTTGCTAGTTTGGGAACTTTGGACAATTTCCTTGGAAATTCTGTGGGTATGTTTCCTTTAAAATGACTCAAGCCAAAACACAAAGCCGTGATGATTAATTTCATATGCCAACTGGGATAACCTCTGGTTGTTAGGTTATATATGAATCTATAAATATTCATCTATAAATAAATGTTTGGATATGATTATATTCAAGTTAATTCATTTTGTTTAAGCAGATTACTCTTCATAACGTGGGAATACTTTATGAATCACTCACAGGCATTAAAGAAGGAGTTTTTTTGAGATACAGTCTCTCTCTGTAGTCCACGCTAGCCTTGAAATTGCAGTCCTCTTGGCGTTGCCGTCCATGGACTGGGATTACAGGCATGTACCACCAAACCCAGCCTAAAGGGAATAACAGTGTCTCAGCACTGAAACTCTACTGAGTTTCAAGCCTGTCTTGCCCTAAGAGTTCTAGAATCAAGATTGCAGTCTCAGCCTGTACCTAAATTTTCAGTCTGGAAGCTTGTTCTACATATTTTTGACATTTTTGACTTGCCAATATCCAAAATCTCTCTCTCTCTCTCTCTCTCTCTCTCTCTCTCTCTCAACTTAAAGCATGCCCCAAAGCCTTGTCCTTGGTACTATGCTTTCCCAAATATTTCCTTGAAACACACTTGAATAAAAACTATGATATTAGAACTATAACTTGTATGACTATTCCAAGAATTAACATCCAATAAGGTAGCTTACAACCAAGGACTGGCCAAAACAACAAGATTATCAAGGTTATTTATCAGTGATAAATGTACATTTATGGGGTTAAGTTTAAAAATTTAATTTTAAAGATACAAGACAACAAGTGTTAGAACTTGAGAAACAGCAGTTCATTTACAAAGAAACTAATTTTCAGTCAAAAACAAGTTCAATAATAACTAGTAAATTAACATAATCATTTAAAACTCCACATCATCAGATTACATTGAAGGATTTTTGTCATAAGAAGTACAGATTAAGAACAGTACCATTTCTTTGTGCATCAAATTTTCAAATTTTCACCTCAACATATATCTCAAGATCATAAGATCAAATTTAAGATGAGCACTTGGACCACTGAGAAGGTTTTTAAAGTGAAATCTCAGACACTTGGTGAAATGGACATAATAATAATCCAGGAGGAGTTGATGAAAGCCACGTCTCTATGGTTTGCACTCTCAGGACCAGTTTGTTGCTGTGTAAGAAGTAAAATTGACATTAACTGTCAATATTGTACCATCACAATTACTAAGCTCATTGCTTGGTATGGATGGCTTGATAGAATAGTACCAGGCCTTCCCTGAGATCTGGGCTCTACATGTGTTTATTCTTAGAGCTCAGACTCAAAACTCAATGGGAGGGAAAGAAACTTGTGGAAGCTTTTATTTTATGGCAATGACAAAAAGAAAGTGGAAACTGCACAGACTTCTTAAGGCTTAGCTTAAGAAGTGCCATAATATAATGTTGGCTATGTGAATCGATCTTGTTTAGATTCTGGCTTTCTAGAGAATCCTTACAAAAATTGATTTGAGCCCTTGGAGTTATTTTAGAGAAATAGATTATAAATGTGTATATCTAGATTGTTTCTGGAAATGATTCTTAAATGTGACTTAAATGTATGCGAAACATCTCACTAGGTAGTCCTAATCAAGTGTTTGTAAGAGCTAAGGTTCTTGCTGATAGGTTTCAAGAAGTTTAGGAAATAAAAGAGTTCATTTTGGCCTATAATTCCAGAGGGTGGAGTCTGCCATGGTTGGGGCAACATAGCAGGAAGCCATCCCATCACAGTTCTTCCTCCTAAAGGATCCACTCCTTTCCAAATAGTGCTACTGTGCTGGGGACTAAGTGTCAAACACGTGAGCTTATGGGGACCTTTCACATTCAAACCACCATATCACATTACAGAGTTATTAAGCAAATAGCATAATTATATTTGCTGGTTCTTTCTAAAGTCTCTGGATAAAGTGGAGATGTTATAGAAATACCCAGTGACAAAAGACAGAGCTGTTTCAGCAAGAGGAGAGTGGAGTTTACTTTTATGCTGGGTCAGTCCAAGCATAGAAAAGCATTGGCCCCAATCCCCAGTTGACAAAGGGGTTTTATAGCAATGTTCAGAGCAGAGTATGTGACATTAATCATGTAAATTAACAAGCACAAGCAAGTGGATGCCTACACCTAGCAACTCACACATTTACAATGGGTTCTGGAGAAGTTCAGATAATCCTCCCCAGGTATTCTCAGGCCTCATCTTTTTCCTAACTTCCTTTTCACAGTTAAAGCAAATACTTCTTTGTGTCTCACTGAACTTCAAAGCTCTGGTAGTTTCTCATCTCATGCTATGTGACAGGCCATCTGTGGCCTGTAATGGCAAACAAATGACTGGGGGGTGGTGGGGAGAGGGGTAGTAAGCTCACTCTCTTATTCCGGTTTGCTCCAAGAGAGAGCGAAAAAGAAACATTTGGGATTCCAAGTCTCCAGGTTAAGAGCTGCATCAATGACTTGACAGTTTCTACCTTCACTTTGAAAAAAGCTGTGATTTCCTGAAGCTGTAGAACTGAGGGCACTGAATACCAAACCCAGAGTCTCATCTTGCAAGTGTTTAATTTACAATAAAAATTAAGTTTCTAATCTCGTAGGATATTGCTTTAAATTGAGAACCTTGATTGGGAAGGAACAGGATGTTGAAGTGTGAAATGGGGGCCTATGGAAAGTCCTGATGAAAGAGAAGACTGTTTCCAGGATCCCTTCTTCCCATCTGAGAAGGCTAGACTGCTTCACCCGAAGAGCCTACAATGACTTCCTTTGCCTAGTTGCTTTGCAAGCTGTGGTAGTGAAGGGGTGTCATGGTTTGATCCAGGTGTCCCCCACAAACAAATGAATGTGTTCTGATAGATCGATCCTCAGCTGATGGCAATTCAGGAATTAGAACCTCATTAGAGCTGTGTTGTTGGGGGTGGGCTTATGGGGTTATAAGCCAGCTTCCCCTTGCCAGTGTTTGGCACACCTTCCTGCCGCTGTTTGCAGTGCTGTGGCAGAGGTGATGTCCAGCCCTCTGCTCATGCCATCGTTTTCCCTGCCAGGATGGAGTCTCCCCTC
>PVHP010019952.1:0-31265 GCA_004024765.1 Zapus hudsonius
AATTAGTCTCAGGGTAGCCTTGAAGTCACCAAAATCCTCCTACCTCTGTCTCCCGAATGCTGGGATTAAAGATGTGCCACCACACCTTGTTTGGCTTGTTTTGTTTTATTGAGTCAAGGTCTCTCTAGTTTCAGGCTGACCTGAAACCCACCCTGTAGCCCCAGGCTGTCCTGAACCCATTAGAACTAGGACTAAAGGCATGTGCCACCACGCCCGGCCCAGTCATGTTTTCTCTAAGATACATTTCCATCATGGACTGTCCTAGGTTGTGTTCTCTACTGAGTCTCCTCTGAGAGGATGCAGACCCTTCCCCTCACAGCTTTTCTGGGTGGGTTGACCCTTACTGCCGGAAGCCTATCCTGGAATCCTCTGCTCAGATAGGTCTCCCCTTTTGATCCCACCCATAACTCCTCACACCCCCTGGCAGTATCAATGTCAGTTTATTAGTTGTTGCCTCAAGGCAAGGGCTGTGGCTCCCTCACATTGGGTGAAATTTCAGGGAATTATGGGTCTGCAGAATCCTGTGTGTGTACCTTATGTGGCAGGGTTGATAAAATTACAAGTAGATTTCTATAAATAGAAGCAGCTCAGTCTACTCTGTGTCCATAAAATAGCCCTTTTTCCATGCCTGTCCAGACCCTTGGTTTCAGAGCAGAAAAAATAAGAAGGGCCATTGACAAGTTGTCTAGGCATCACTCTGCAGCAAAACATGGATTTATGAGCCTTTCTGTCTTGGAACATACTGTGGCCGTAACCCTCATTCCGGGAACATCCCCTTGAATGTTCCTGCTTGTTTCCGAGATGCTGGGTGCTCCTGCACACTGATTGTCTGTTTCAGCTATGGTACTGTTTTGTTTGTTTGTTTGGTTGGTTGGTTGGTTGGTTGGTTGGTTGGTTGGTTGGTTGGTTGGTTGGTTGGTTGGTTTTTCAAGGTAGGGTCTCACTCTAGTCCAGGCTGACCTGGAATTCACTATGTAGTCTCAGGGTGGCCTCAAACTCACAGCAATCCTCCTACCTCTGCCTCTGTGCTGGGATTAAAGGCGTGTGCCACCACGCCCGGCTTTAGCTATGGTGCTATTTATAGAGGATTGTACTTTTAGAAAAAGACATTTTGGCAGTGGCTACCTAGGGTCAGTGATGTAAATCCCTTTGGGATAAGAGGTATCTCCATGCCCCAGAGCACAACACAAGATTCCTGAAGCAGGTGCCAGTTGCTTGGCCACCAAATGGTAGATCCAAGATCTCCAGTCTCTGAGCCCTGCAATTCAATGCTGAGCTGCCCTGAACTCACAGGCTGTCTTAGGACATTCGGGTAAAGATGGGGTTTTTCAGTTTTGTTTTTTGTTTGTTTACATGTAGTTACACATTTTCTTGCACATGTATATGTGCGTGTAGGCATGCCAGGGTCTCTTGCCATTGCAAACAGTTCCAGATGCTTGTGCCACTTTTTGCATCAGGCTTTATGTGAGTGTCTGAGAAATTGAATCTGAGCCAGCAGGTGTTGCAAGCAAGCACCTTTAACCACTGAGCCATCTCCCTAGCCCCAGGTAATGAGTTTACCACCAACTCAGATACCACTGGGGAGCCACGTCCCCATGTTTTCTAACCAGGTTTACTTCTATTTATGTTAAACCCTCTTTGCCTGACACCATGCTTCTGCCACCACTGTGCCCACCAGCTGGCTGCTGTCATTCATGTAGTCTGCAACTTTGGCCAACTGGCCTAGCTCCCAGGTGTTAGGGCATCGTGGGTTGGGTCTTGCCCTTTTTCACCATCTCAGGCCAGACTAATTGCTTAGGGTCTTATCAGGGCCCAGTTCCCAGTGCAGAGCCCCAGTTTCTTTTTCCTCCATCATCCACAATGGTCATAGCCACCATCCCTGGAAGCTGAGTCTCCCAGTCAGTAGAACATTTGTGACATCACTTTTTGAGCTGGGCAGCTTCTTAGGCCTGGTGGTGGGTGTTAATCAGGTGGATGTAAAGAACTTTTCTGATCTAAATAAAGCAGAGAATTGCCACCAGGGAAAGCCCCTTCAGCTTCCAAACAGAATGTCATTGGAGAGTACTGAGGCACACTGTACTGAGAGCTAATGGGGTCTTCAGTAACAAATAGCTACACTGAAGAGTCTGTGCCCAGCAAGTGCTCCACTGCCCCAGACCTTGGGTGCTGGCACTTTGCTCGTCTGCTTTGGCAGAGCCCTCCTCTGAAGGGAGCACTGCTCTCTTCTGTGGTTCCTCCCACCTGGTCAGGCTCCTTGTACCAAATTGCCACTTGGGCCTAGCTCCCCTGGGCCTCACATGGAGTTACAGCTTTGCCCTGTTTAGATCTCTCTCCAGATTATTTTTGTTTTGTTTTGTTTTGTTTTTGTTTTTCGAGGTAGGGTCTCGCTCTAGTCCAGGCTGACCTGGAATTCACTATGTAGTCTCAGGGTGGCCTTGAACTCACAGCAATCCTCCTACCTCTGCCTCCCTAGTGCTGGGATTAAAGGCATGTGCCACCACGCCCGGCTCACCAGATTAGTTTTTCACAGGTAAGCTTCCTGAAAATCGCTTGCCCCTGAACTTGGGGCTATTTTTAGCCTAGAGCAGAGAGCCTTCCCACCATCCCTGAGATGCCTCTGGGTAGGAGGGGAAATCCCTTTTGTAAAACCTGCTTTGTGATCTTTGCAGCCAAGCCAATAGGTGTGCTCAACCCACAGAGCTGAGGCAGGCCTCTGCTGTGTGCTTTGACCTGGGCAAATCCCAGGGCTGTAGGTGTGGAGAGTCCCTGGGCCCTTCCTGTAGAAGTATCCTGGACTGCCAGCTACTAGAGCTGCCATGTATGTTTGCAGGAGGCTTATTCCTGATGGGCAGCACCGCCCCTCACACTTGCTCAGCACCTATTTGTTCATTCTCTCAGAAACCCTCCTGCTCTCATGGTGGAGTTCATGGCCCATGTGTATCTGTACCTCATGCACAACCCTGTCCAGGGAGCACGTCCTTCTCCAGCTGCTTCATCCTAGTCCCTTTGGAGTGGACCTGCTTGTCTGCCAGTGTGAGGTGCCCCAGGGATCAGTCTCCCAGTTTTCATTTGGAGTGGAAGAGGCTCAGACACACTGTTGAGGCCAGCCTCTGCTAGCACAGGTGCAGGTGAGGCTGTGTGGCCTTGTGCCCAAACTACTGTGAACGGGACAGGTCTGCTTTGGCTGAACTGCTGAAATCCATTGTCTTTGCAAACACATAAATGCTGCCTTTTCCTTGATTGTCTTCTCCTCTGATTCTTTTTGTTGTTGTTTTGGTTTTTCAAGGTAGGGTCTCACTGTAGTCCAGGCTGACCTGGATTCTCTATGTTGTGTTAGGCTGGCCTCAAATTCACAGTGATCCTCCTACCTCTGCCTCCCGTGTGCTGGGATTAAAGGTGTGTGCCACCATGCCCAGCCACCTAATTCCTTTTTTAAAAAAATATTTTAATTTGTTTGTTTGTTTTGCAGTACTGGGGATTGATCCTAGAGCCTTATACATACTAGGCAAGCACTCAACTACTAAGCTATATCCTAGCCCACTTTTTACTTTTTTGTTGTTGTTTTTAGACAGGGTCCTAAGTTGCCCAAGCAGGCCTTGAGTTGCTCGTGCCTTAGCCCTCTAAAATAACTGAGATTACAGGCCTGTACCACCAGACCGAGCTCTTATTTCTTGGTTACAGTGGTTCTTTGGTCTTGCCTGGCACTGGTGCCTACGGTGCAGCAGCACTCATGGCCACCTTTCTTGGGCCATCCTTTGGATGAGTACATCACATAGGGTTGGAATTCCCTGATTCCAGAAACTTGAAATTCATTCATTGTACCTGTGACACCTGTGAGGTGCTGCTTACCTCTGCTGACTCTGACTGGACCTTGTGATGACACTTGGGTGCAATCAACAGATGGCAGGATGTGTGTGACACACTGGAGCCACCCACTTCATGCCTCTCTGTCATTGGACTAAATGTTCCCTGAGGGGTAGGGGATAGAGCTTGCTCAAAGCTAGAGTTCCCCAGCACCGTGGGATCATTCTTGATGCACTTTTGATGCAGTTGTTGGTCTTTATGTTGCCACAGAGAAACTCCCTGGAAGATTTAATGACCTTTGTTTCACCTTTTTCGTCCATCCTGGTCATTGTTTAGTTGTCTCTGAGAAAACTATTGTGCCCACAGTGTTTTCAAGGAAAAGTGTGTGCTCTTTCTAACTCATGACTACTGACCCAGTGAATTGCTATAGAAGTTGCCCAGCCATTAATAAAGATGATAAAATCCAGTTATAGAGATGTGGTATCTATAGTTATTAGATACCTACAGAGCTATCCAGATGCAGTCATGGATTAGAAAAAGCTACTGTGTGTTGGAGTTATTCTGGTTAAGGTTTCGGTTCTTTATTCATTGTAGGCATAAAGAGCCATAAGCAATGTGGACGGTCTTCCAAATGTCAGAAAATGTGTTCTTGTTTTTTTTGTTTGTTTGTTTGTTTGTTTAACATTCTTTTTCTTTCCTTTTAAAAAAATATTCATTTATTTGAGAAAGAAATAGACAGAGAATGGGCACACCAGGGTCTCCAGCCACTGCAAACAAACTCCAGACACATGTGCCCACTTTGTGCATCTGGTTTTACGCGGGTACTGGGGAATCAAACTCAGGTCCTTCTGCTTTGCAGGCAAATGCCTTAATCACTAAGACATCTCTCCAGCTCCAGAAAATGTGTTTTTGTGGTTTTGTTTTTTTTTTTAAAGGCAGAGTCTCACTCTAGCCCAGACTGACCTGGAACTTGCTCAGTAGCCCCAGGATGGCCTCAAGCTCATGGCAATCCTCCTTCCTCAGCCTCCTGAGTGCTGGGATGAAAGACCTGAACTTCCATGCCCAGTTTGTATTTTAGTGAGACTTGCCCACCACTTGAAACAATACAATTGGCTTTTTTTTTTTTTTTTTTTTAGTAGTATCTGTCTATGAAGCCCAAGATGGCCTTGAGTTTACTATCCTCCTGCCTTAGCTTCCTAAGTACTGGGATTACTGGCCAGAGCCACCATGCCCAGCTATTTTGCCTTTCTACCCCTCTAGTAGCTAAGTGCATGGGTTTGAGACTATCTGGGTAGCCATTACTAGCAGTTCTGTGTCCCTTGGTTCTGGTTCATGATTAAAGTCAAGCACATTTCCAAATTTTGGGTTGAAGTGGTGAGTCTGGGGAAAGCCATTCTGCCTGCCTGTACCCTCTTGACCCTCACTCCATAGAGCTCTTATCTGTCAGCAATGGCATTGTAAAGGGCAGCCTTCTGAATGCAGGTTGCAAGCGGCTATGGGAAAGCCCTGCTCCATTGTAGCACTTGCAGATCAGGACCTAGACTCAGGCCTCCTGGATGGTCAGTAATGCCAGCTAAGTGGAGCACACAGACCAGGTTGTTTTGTTCTGAATTTTGTTGTTGTAGCAAGCACTTAGCATGCATGCATTTCTGGCCTTCTGTGTTCCATAGGGAAACAAGTGGAGAAACAGCAGTAGGAGATATGGCTGTCTGGTGTATGTAAGACCCTGAAACAGAGCCAGGCAGCAAGTGTGGAGTTCAGAAGAGAGTCATATCATAAGAAGTAATAGGCTTGGATGAAGAATGTGTAGAATTCCTACTCCTGAAGACATTCCAAATGGCAGAAGGAATTACTAAACTCAGTTTCTTTAGCTGGTAGGAGTCATCCATGTGTGGTGAAAACGAGCCCCCAAAATGATGACCCTGCAGCAGTGATGAGCCTTGAATACTGGATGGTGCTGGGAGATAAGAGGGTGCTGCCAGCACCCTGAGCTGCCTTTGGCCATTTCTTTTCATTTTCCTATGACGTAAGCAAAGCACATGCTCCACTGGTGTTGGCTGGTGGGAAGGAAGAGGTGCTATGAAAGCCTAGATTTCTCCAGAAATGGGTGTAAACAAGTTCAGACACAGCATGAAGCATATACTTCAAAGTTCCTTCTTGTTCTGTCTTCATTAGTGGTTAACCTTTCTGATTTTAAATGTAATCGCAGTCCATTATTGTTTATTCTCTGATCCTAAACTTGGCAGCTATCCAGGTTGGAGTTCCCAGACACATGGGTTGGCCACTTTGCTCACTTCCTTGTGTGGTCTTGGTACAGTGTGTTGTGCCACACTGCCCTGGGTCCCTGTGCTGCTAGCCTCAACATTGGCTGGGGCAGCACAGCTGACCCTTGGTCTGCAGAGGTTCCTATAGCCTTGGATAAGGGACGGTGCTGGGAGATAAGAGGGTGCTGCAGCTGGGCAGAAGATCAAGGTCAGATCTCTTGGGCCATTTTCCTCTTATCCTTGCCCACCTTCCTGCCTAGTTCCTAAAGGACATTCTTTCTCTCAAAGTGCCCTCCAGTTTTCACTTGCATACTTTAATACTTCACTTTTTAAGCTTAAATGCCTTTTTTTTCCGTAATGCACATGTTAGGCAAGTGCTCTTACCGCTGAGCTTCAGCCTCAGCCCCTTAAATACATTTTAAAGGGAAATCTTGGATCATTGCTACAAAGCAAACGTGTATCATGTGCCATGGTGTGTCATTGGAGTAATAAAACCTAAAGTAGGGGCTGGAGAGCTGGCTCAGCGGTTAAGGCGCTTGCCTGCAAAGCCTAATAACGGGAGTTCATTTGCCCCTCTCTCATTCATTTCTCTCTCTCTCTCTCTCTCTCTCTCTCTCTCTCTCTCTCTCTCTCTCTCTCTCTCTCTCTCTCTCTCTCTCTCTCTCTCCCCTTAGAAATAAATTTTTAAAAAATTTTAAACTCTAGCCGGGCATGGTGGCACACGCCTTTTATCCCAGCCTCCGGAGGCAGAGGTAGGATTGCCGTGAGTTCAAGGCCACCCTGAGACTACATAGTGAATTCCAGGTCAGCCTGGGCTACATTGAGACCCTACCTCGAAAAACCAAAAAAAAAAAAAAAAATTAAACTCTAAAGTAAAGATGGTTGTCTGCAAACTTAACAAATCAGCACACCACATTGCCACACTCTGGTACATGGATGTGGTAAACAGTCCTCTTCCTTGTGGACCTGTCCCAGCCCCTCGGGTGAAGGTGGAAGGTGGTGCAGCAGGTGCTGGGTTCAGGGGCTTGCTCTTAGGGGTGAGAGAAATTGAGGCCTAGCACAGCACCATCCTAGAGAAGCTTCACAACACACATGGTTCTCCTGCTGATGCTGCCTTTTCTCTGTGGATCCCAGAGTGACCGTCTACAGAAACAGGCAGTGGAACGTGTTCTTTCTGAGGAGAGAATAGAATACTTCTAGGGGTGGGAACCTCACCTCCACTGACTTTATTTTTCATGCTGTGATGAAAACCAGCTAATCTGTCCTTCCACACACTGACAGAACTTGAATACTGTCACAACTGTATGTGAAAAGGGAACTCCATTGCCTCACTATTTTCTGATTCCTTCCCTTTGTCGAAGGGCTGCACCAGCCAAATGACTAATATCTTAGTGACTCGTTCGTGTTTTAGGATGTCAGTATCCAGGAAATGTAAAGGTGAGAGCAGTGACCTGATGGCCTGTGCCAGGGAACTGCCAGCAGGGTCTCCCTTCTTGCATGCTTTCCAGGAAGCACCTGGTTGCATCTGGGCATTAGCTCTGAGTTAGGACAGATAAGAGGGGCACAAACCTTGCTGAGTGTTTCCTTGGGCAGGCTTCAGCACTTGGGTGTTACTCCCAGTGGGCCCTTAGCAGGTAGCAGTCCTGGTGCCTGGCTGGTCACTAAACAGAAGCTCTGAACATGTAAATAGGCAGGGTTGTGTTGTGAAGAGTGGACACCTCAAGTGGACACAGCTCTCACTATGTTGCCTAGGTTGGCCTTAACATTTTTTCTTTTCTTTGTTCCATGTGTGTGTTGTGCATACATGTATGTGTGTTTGTACTTGTATAAGGTACATATGTGCTGTGGCACATGTATGTACGTGCAAAGACCAGAGATTGGCATATGGTGGCTGTCATAGTCAGCCACACGCCACTGGAATGAATCTCCAAATCAGGCACAGTTTATGGGAGGAAACGATTTATTTGTAGCTATAGATGAAGGGGAAGTTTCAGAATGCAAAAGAGGCTGATCCCCTTTCACAGGTCTAAGTAGAGAGAGAAACCCATCACCAACACCAAACACATAGAACAGCAAACAGGCAGGAAGGCAAAGGAGAGAATTCTCTCACCTTTATATAGCCCTTGGGTGGGGTCTTCCAATTCTAACCCAGACTTAATGGCTTCCTGAGTTTCTGGAATTTCCTTTCTGCACTGCCCACACAAGAAAGGATGTTTACTTCTACCTCTTTTGAGCTTCTTTACATCCTGCCTCCTACTGAGAGGCTGCCTTCCTGTGAACATCCTCAGAGACCCACCCAAGATTACTTGAAAGGTCAAGTTGACATCAAAACTTAACCATCAAGCCGGGCGTGGTGGCTCACGCCTTTAATCCCAGCACTCAGGCAGAGATAGTAGGATCACTGTGAGTTCAAGGCCACCCTGAGACTAATAGTGAATTCCAGGTCAGCCTGAGCTAGAGTGAGACCCTACCTCGAAACACCAAAAAAAAAAAAAAAAAAAAAAAAAACTTAACCATCACAGTGGCTTTTCTCCATCACTTTCCTCTTTAAAAAGGAAAATTTTATGGTGTGGTCTCTTGCTGCTGGAAATGGATGCCTATTTGGCTTTACATTGGTGGCTGGAGAATTAAACCCAACAGACTTTGCAAGCAAGCACATTTAATTACTGAGCCATCTCGCCAGCCCCCCAACTGTGTGTGCATATGTGTGCATGCTAGTGTTCAAGTCTCCCAGTAGCTGTCAGTGTCTGCATGCCCGCCACAGCTTCCAGCTTTTTATATGGGGCCTGGGGATTGAACTCAGCTTGGTACTCCAGCTTGAGAGCACTTCATCTACTGAGCCATCTTCTCAGCCTATTTCTTCTCTATTTTACTGAGGCAGGGTCTCTCATGTTAAGCCCTAGCTTGCCTATTCAGCTAGTCTAGCTACCCAGCTTTCACCAGGGATCCAATTTCTACCTCCCAAATGTTGCCATCTGCCATGCCCACCTAGCATTTACTTGTGTGCTGGGTCCACACTCCAGGCTCCACATCTGCACAACAGTTTGTTCACCAAGCCATCACTCTAGCCCCTGGACACATGCATTTGTTCCTCCTGCCTCTCCCTCTGAAGTGCTGGGGTGTTAGGTGTGGGTCACCATGCCCTACTAAGGGATTTTTTTAAATAGAGGTTTCACAGGATCAGCAGATACTTTTATATTAGGTATTTACACTTTCAGTTTTCCTCTATAATTGAAATCAAGCTACTTTGCATTAATCCTGGGCCCCTGCATTTTGTGTCATCTTTCTTCTCATCAACATCATCTTGGTTGTCTTGTTTGCTTATTCATTTGTTTGTTTTGAGGGTCTCACTGTATAGACCTGGCTGGCCTGACATTCATGATCCTCCTACTTCTACCTTCCAAGTACTGAGACTACAATAATATACTCCATTGTGCCTGGCTTCTTTGTCTTCCTGATGCAGGTGTTTGGGTTTATGGGGTATCTCAGAGGTGCCAGCCATAGCTGGTTGCTGAGCCTCCCTCCATAGACAAAGGTGCCCCTGGGGCTGGACCACATACTGCTGAGCTCACTCTGCTGACATTTCCTCCTAACAAGAGCTATGGCAAGGGCAGTAGAAGATTCAGGAAGGACAACTGCCTTCCGTCACCATTGTATCCTGTCTCCTGGCTTCTCAGGATAAGCCTGTCTGGCATCAGTAATGTCACATAGGCCTTCCTGTTGTGACCTCAGATTGCACTACTCAGTACCTGTATTTTCACTGGGCACTCAGGCCAATGCTAGCTGTTCTGGAGAGGGCCTGCATTTAAGCCAGTCTCTTTAAAAATAAGTCAGAAACAGAGAAAATGTTTCAATTTGGATTTGTTAATTATTTTAACAAATTTGTTTTTTGAATTTTAACAAATTTTATTTTTTTATTTAAAAAAATTATTAAGCCAGGTATGATGACCCACGTTTTTAGGCCCAGCACTTGGGAGGATTGCTGTGAGTTCAAGGCCACCTTGAGACTACATAGTGAATTCCAGGTCAGCTTGGAGAGATCCTACCTCGAAAAACCAAAAAAAAAGAAAAGAAAGAACAGGAAATACTCCCCAGAAAAAGTGATATTAAGGTTGAGAGCCTTTCTGGGAAGAACTAAGTGTTCCGTGGAAGATCCTCCAGCTCTTGCCTCAGACAAATGCACCGACATGCCATCACAGAATGCTCCCAGTTCCTTCACCTCCACTGCTGGGGAAGGATGGGAACAACCTGAGCTCACATCATGAACTCCTCTGTGATTCCAGCCGCCAAGCTGAGCCACCAAAGAAGGAGGCTGCCTCTGTGGGGCCACAAGTAAAGCGAGCCGATGAGTGGAAGGACCCTTGGCGCCGATCCAAGTCACCCAAGAAGAAACTTGGGGTGTCAGTCTCCCCCAGCCGGGCACGAAGGCGGCGTAAAACCTCAGCCTCGTCGGCCTCTGCTTCCAATTCCTCCAGGTAAAAGGCAGCCTATGAAGGCAGGTAGCTGGTTAACAACCACTAACTAAATGTGTGTGCGTGCTTTCATGCATGCATGATCCCTGCCTGAGGGCAGGAACATTAGAGCATTAGATGACACTGATGCTAACTAACAACTGTGATGAAGTGTCCGATCCCTAAGAACACACACAAGCAAATGGGGTGGGTGATTCATAATGGCATACAGACACTAGCCTAACTGTCTGCTGGAGCTCCATGCTGGAGGAAGGGGAGAGGATCCACCAAAGCTCCTATGGAGAGGCTCTGGGCTGCTGACAGGAACTGCACACTCCATGGTCCAGTCACCCAGCTTCCAGGGAATTTCCTTAGTGGGAAACTCTGGGCATTTGGGCTGTGAACATGTGAGGAAGTGAGTCGTGGGACATGAAATCTGTGTCCCCTGTCTGAAGAAGGAGTTGCAGATGGGCCAGGAGGAACCCATGTGTAGGCAGATGGATGGATACAGAGACAGCACATAAGCACCAGGATCAGCCTGCAAACTCACACCCAGTGCCCAATCCTGCTAATGCTCCATTGTGGGAGGATGGGACTGCACTGTGTCTGTAGGTATGTGCTGTGAGTGCATCTTTCTTTCTGTACATGTCCCACTGGAGTGGTGAAAGTCGCCTCTCACTTCCTCTACCTGCCCCTTGGCCTGCAGGTCATCTTCACGGTCTTCGTCCTACTCTGGCTCCGGTTCATCTAGATCCCGGTCACGGTCCTCATCCTACAGCTCCTATTCCAGTCGCTCTTCCAGGCACAGCTCGTTCTCAGGCAGCCGGTCCAGGTAAGTCCCTGCCCTCGGGGCTGGTGGCAGGTACAGCAAGCACAGGGCTCCTCAGGTTGAGTGGTCATGCTTCTGCCTATCACAGAGGGCAGTGTGACACAGGTTTACGTAGTGCAGTGGTTATCATGTTGCCAAACAAAGGACAGTGTGGACTGAGGTGCTAATCAACATAAACTGCAGGTGCTGAAAGTTACTGGACCTGCATTTGGAATGGTTAGAAGCAGCCATAGCACCATGTTCCCAGGAAAACTTGTCCACTGCAAGAGCACACATACAGCAGGTGCATTGAATGGCAGATGTGGATATATAATGCTTCATTATCCAGAAAGTCTGGGACGTTCAAACAAGTTTTTATTGGATTTTTCCCATTGAAAATAGACACATGAATTTTGGGCAAAATTCTACCAGCACACAGCATTCCATGTCCAGCCTGACCTGCCCGCAGGAAGGCAGCTATGCTCACCACTATACCACCAATGCCTCACCTTGCCCCCAGGAAAACTGGCATCCTGGCCCCTCTGTCAGTACCAATGGGGGAGATGTCCTTTTCCTCCCAGTGCTGTAGTCACGTGGATATTCAGGAGGGTCATAACTGTAGCATGGCATCCAGTAAAGCTGGCAGGGTGGATGGGCATCTCATTCCCAATTGTTAACAGTCACACACATACCATATACCCTGTCCACTGCTTTGGAACACCTTGTCACCAGGTGTCTTTTGGGGACTAAAGCTGATCTACTTACCTTATTGTAACTTGACATTCCGTCCATGACAACTCTTCTTGCCTGATGGTCTTCCTTTTAGATGCAGCTGTAGAGAAGGTTAGAATGCAGCCAGGAGAGGTCATTGAAGCTGTTAATTAAGTCTGATGCCCAAGTTACTATTTTAGTGGGTTATAGAACAGGAAGGTCAGATCAGATGTGGGCTGGCCTGTTTGCCTTGGATGTTAAGACGTGTAAAATAGCAAGCAGCCAGGAAAAGAAGAGGCCTTTTTCTGCAGTACATGCAGGGCTGGTCATAGGTGTGCTGGTGCAGGCTCCAGAGTACAGGATCTGGCAGGTTCCTGCTATGAGTGTCAGCAGCACCTGGGGGCAGAGAGAGGTGGGGGTGGGGCTTCAGGGTCAGGGGAAGACATGGAAGACCTATGGGAGCATCAGAGACAGATAAGCATTCATATGGGGCCTTGTAAAAGACAGGAGGCTGGTGAGGTGGAGGAAAAAAAGGACCTGAGAGGCCAGACAGACCTTTGAAAACTTTGGGCTTGTATGATCTTTGCTCTGGGCGTGCAGTTGTCACTGATGGCCCTAAGGTCAGTTACACCTGGGTCAAGGGGGCAGCTGGGACAAGCAGGGTACAGAGGGAAAGTACAGCAGGTTTCCCTCTCAGGTGTTTCTGGGCCTTTCCTGATAAGCCCAGCACAGTAGAGAAGCAGTTGAGTGACACCATAGCAGTTGACGAATGGGGAAGGTCTGTAATATCTTCCCAAGAGGTGTCAGGTCGGTCTTAGGGGGCTTGACCTCCCCTTTCTCACTATTCAGACTTAGGTAATCCCCATCTTTTTGCTTTGCTCTGAAAGCTTTGTCACATCCTTAGCCACTTAGCCCAGTACACGTGCCTTTGTAGCTGTTTAGCCTCCCCCACCTGACCCCCCCAGGCACTGTCCTCCTGGAGACCAGCAGGCCTGGGCATCCTTCCATTTACATGAGGAAGGGGCCACCTTAGCCCAGTGCCTTGGACAACCTACTCTAGGCCTTGGCTCTGCACCTTTCCTTCATAAGGTTTGGCTACAGCTGCCCCTTCCAAGGCTGGGTACAGGAAGACGTGCTGTGGGGAGGAACACAGGCTATATGTGTCCAGCAGGAGTATCTCTGAAAAGGGTCCTTCTTGCACCTCTGTCCCAGTGTTCCCTCAGTGGCCACCCATGAGGAGAGGCAAGTGAAAGGCCATGAAAGTGGCTGGTCTCAGCTGTAAGCTCTACCCTACTGACATGGGGAGTCCCACGTGTCGGTTGTTAGTAGGGAACACTGGCAAACTCCAAGCCTTTCAACCTCTTGCCTCAAGTATTACCTCACTGTCAATATCCCATCCTAGGAAATTCGACCTAGACCCAGCTCCCTTTCTGGGGCTCTTTGTCCATCTTGCTGACACCTGAACACCTGAAACTTGTGTTGAAATCAGCTGGTCATAATTTCCTTCCAGGTCTAACCCTTCCATGCTGAGCTAGCCCTTACATCATGCCCTGTCACCTGCTTGGGGGCCTCTATTGCCTGTGCTTGCTGACTTATGTTTGGGGACCTCACCCTCCCTGTCACCTTCCTAACCCTGAGTCTCTCAAATCCCACACTCACCCCAGAGCCATATTCACCCGGTTCAGTCCCTCACCATGTGGGCAGGTGATTCCCTTGTCCTCACCAGTAGTATGGGAGCCATAGAGCCATGCATCCTGTCTACACATGGGCGCCTCCTCCTTCCTGAGGCTGATAGCTGCCCCTCACCACTTTACTCTGCTGAGTGTGTATCTTATCTGATAGCAAAGCAGCCTGAAACTGAAGTCCGAGCAGATCTCTGTGGGTCTAGGGCAGCGTCCTGGGGAATGCATCCAGCCCCAGCCAGGGAAGAATATGCCCAAGCAGCAGACTTTCCCCTCACACCCTCTTTGTTCTCCAGGTCCCGGTCCTTCTCTTCATCCCCATCTCCATCTCCCACACCTTCTCCACATAGACCTCCAGTCAGAACCAAGGGGGAGCCAGCCCCACCTCCAGGGAAAGCAGGGTAAGTCCTGATCTCCTCTGGTGTTCTACGGTGCTCCACTTTGTGGGTCTCCAGGGCTCCCAGCCGCCTCTACTGTCTGCCTCTTCTCATTGTATGCCTAGAGGTGAAGTAGGTTCCAAGGTTGCAGATGTGGTTCCTGGGAGGTAGGTGGAGGCATGGGCCTGGTAACCATATACCATGTCCTAGGAGGCGTGCATTGAAGCCATCCTGCCCTGCCTTGAAGTTGCCTCTGCCCCACAGGGAGAAGTCAGTGAAGAAGCCAGCCCCACCCCCTGCCCCACCACAGACCACAAAAACCACTGCTCCTCCCCCTGAGCCTGCCAAACAAGGAGACCCCCGAGAGGCCAGGAGGAAGGAGCGGCAAGCCAGGACTCCCCCCAGGAGGTAAGTGCATGGGCTTGTTGTAACCCTGTTGGGGTTTTCTCTGCCCTTGGCACCACATGGGAACACATGCTAATTAAACCCTACAATCTGGTGGAGGGGGGAGAGTATCCCAGGGAAGCTGCTAACAGTTAGGAGCTGAGACCCATATCTTATGGCCTGGGCCAGATCCCAGCCTGATGTGCTAATGGGCTGGGCCCAGCATGGTGCTGCCTCTAAGGGGGCTCTGGTACTTGTGTTGCAGGCGGACGCTGAGTGCCAGTGGCAGCGGCAGCGGCAGCAGCTACAGTGGCTCCAGTTCCCGATCCAGGTCACTTGCTTGGT
The DNA here is from genome assembly GCA_004024765.1 of Zapus hudsonius. Lineage (NCBI taxonomy): Eukaryota > Metazoa > Chordata > Mammalia > Rodentia > Dipodidae > Zapus > Zapus hudsonius. Next base: position 14,827 of record PVHP010019952.1, read on the forward strand.
CCTACTCCTTGTTGACTTTGCCTCTGCCCCTCACCCAAGTGGGCTGGACAAGCTAGGGACCCCTCTCAGTGTGCAGAACTAGCACAGACACAACACACATATACACAGCTCCAAGTGAGTGAGGGACTGTGACCTCCCCACCTGACATGGGGGAGGGAGCCAGAGCATGTAGCCCCCATGTCCTCTGTCCACATCTCACCAAGGGTGAGCTGGGTCTTCCTAGAGGAGGTAACCAGCCTAATGCATTCAGTAAAACCAAAGGTGAGAAGTGGTGAGGACTGTGCTACTTATAAACAGACTGATAACCTCTTAGAGTGTTTGTGGCCAGCCTTTCTCCCATCCCTAGGTAGCTAGGGTTTATGCATTTGTCTAGAATATTTGAAAAAGCTAGAAAGGGCTTGCTTCTCTTTCCCCTTGCCCTGCCCTGCCGTGGCACCTGGCAGCCTTAAGGAGAGCTGATTGGTGTTTGTGCCAGATGTGCTGTTCACAACTGTTAGCCCTGCACTCACCATACCAGAATGAAAGCTGGGGACAGGAAAGTGAAGCTTCTGATTCTTGCTTAAGTTACTGTCCACTAAAGCCTTTTCACTTTTTTTGGTGCTAGGGATGGAACCCAGGTCCTTTGTTTTTTATTTTGTTTTGTTTTGTTTTTTCAAGGTAGGGTCTCACTCTAGCCCAGGCTGACCTGGAATTCACTCTGTAGTCCCAGACTGGCCTTGAACTCACATGGATCCTCCTACTTCTGCCTCCTCAGTGTTGGGATTAAAGGCATGTGTCAACCTGCCAGCTCCTTTTGCTTTTTCTAAGATGATGTCTCCAACTGGCCTTGAAATGTTGAACTTAAGCCATTCTCCCTCGTTTCTGGTACCACAGGTGTTCCATCACAACCACTGGCATCAGTGCCCCCTTGTTGTTTGGCTTTTGGGGTTTTAGACATGGTCTCATTGTGTAGCCCTGCCTGGCCTGGAGCTCACATTGATCCTCCTGCCTCTGTGTCACCATTGGCTGGAACTTGGTCATGTTTCCCTTTTCCTCGTTGGTGAACTCAAGTTAGTGAAGCAGAACCTCAAGTCCATGGCATGGCTGGACATTCACCGTGTGACACCTGGGAGAGCCCCCTGAAATTTCATGTTCTGTGGGCACATATCCTATAAATGTGGAAATTGGTGAAGATGGACATATAGATCTACCACCCCTACCTTCAGCCTCCAACCCAGCTGTCCCCAGTCATGATCAGGATCAAGGGACACAGCTATGCTTGTGTATCCAGGTCCCTGAGCGTGAGCAGCGTCTCCTCAGTGTCCAGTGCCACTTCGAGTAGCAGCTCAGTGCCCAGTGTGGATTCAGAGGACATGTATGCAGATCTGGCCAGCCCTGTGTCCTCAGCCAGCTCTCGGTCCCCCACTCCTGCCCAGACCAAGAAGGAGAGAGGTAGGCAGGCCCTCATCCTGTTGGTGCACTCCAGGGACAGGCCCCTGGAGGGGAAGGAATGTGGGTGCAGCCTCAGGGGCATCCTGTCAATACCAGACATTGCCTTGTGTTGGTGCACATAGGAACCCATCACTGAGGGTTTGTCGTTGGTAGGAAAATCTAAAAAAGAAGACAGTGTTAAAGAGGAAAAGCGGAAAAGAGATCCATCCACACAGCCGCCTAAGTCCTCAAGAGCCCTGGCTGGCGGAAAGTCCTCCCAGCAGGCAGCTGCACCCCAGCAGGCCCCCCCTGGGCAGCCCCAGCAGGGCTCCTTCATTGCCCACAAGGAAATCAAGCTGACACTACTGAATAAGGTGAGACTGAAGAGACCTGTTGGGCTGGGCTGCTATCCGCTGGCCAGGCCAGCAGTGCCTGAGCCTGAGTGAGTGCCAGTGAGCGACCTGGAGCACGCTCCAACACAGCCCCAAGAGATGTCCAGATAGCACATTGAAGCCAGCGCCTCAGGAGGTGTAGCCCTGCCTGCCTCTGAGGACACTCCCTGTGCCTCTGGCTTGGTTGGCTGCCACATAGCAGCCTTGGGACAGCAGACACACTGAATGAGACCTTGTCCCTAAAACTTTACAGTTCTGATGCTATCCTCAGTATCAGACATCCCCAAAGCTCTGTACAAGTATCTGGAAAAGCTGAGGCCTGGGTGCTGCTTGGTTTGTAGCAAGGGGCTCAGAGGCAGACCCATGGGAGCAAACAGCTAGCTGATGGTCACAGCCCAGACACTGCTCTCTGTCCTGCCTAGTGGCAGCCACCCTAACAGTGCTGTGCTATTCCAGGCGGCTGATAAAGGAAGCAGGAAGCGCTATGAGCCATCAGACAAGGACCGGCAGAGCCCTCCTGCCAAGCGGGCTAACTTGTCCCCAGACCGAGGTAAGCCTCCCACGTCCAGGGCTGATGCTCTTTCTGGGTGCCACACATGACTCAGAGGCCCCAGCTGCAGAGCCTCAGCACCCCATCTGCTCTGAAAACTGTTGCAGACCCAGGAACTCAACTGCATAGGTTATATCAACCAGTCATCGGTACTAGAAAGTAAAACTAGGAGGGGTTTTGTTTGTTTGTTTTTAAGACATTGGCTTGCCCTGTAGCCCAGAGTGGCCTCCAACTCATGATCCTTCTGCCTTGGCCTCCTGAGTTCTGGGATTACAGGCGTGTATCACCACACCTGATAGAAAAAAAAAAAAATTTACCGAGTCTGAAGATGTAGCTCAGTGGTAGAGCACAAAACCCCGGGTTTGATTACCAGTACCACAGAAAATTAACAGTAATAAACCTCTGTGTGTTGACACAAATAGAATCTTTAAATGATAATTGTTTTCCAAAGCAAATGAGAAGGCCCTCTGGGCAAGTTTTTCAACGCCCAACTAGTAGAAGTCAGTTAGTGGGACTCTCATCCTCTAGGCCAACTTTTTTGTGGTCTCAAGAACCCTAGCTCTCCCAAGATCCTACTTAAAAGAGCCCGAAGCCCAAGTGGAAAGGCAGGAGAATCCTACTAGCTGACTTTGATAGGCAGAGCAACAATACATATTTTCAGAGGCAGGGGATAAAGGACCTGGCAACTGCAGGCCAGGGGTCCAGGGCTCATCTGAAGCAGGTCCCTGAGCCTATCAGGTCCAAGAAGAGGAAATTGCTATTTTCACTATGAGCCCAAGTCTACTGCATCTGGAAGGCCTTCTTGCCTAGGTTCAGAGCCAAAACTACCAGGTCACCTGACCTAGTCCTCAGCTGGTGGAGCAGAACATACCCAAGCTCTTGGGTTTACTTTCAGTTCTAAACTGTCAGGCTTTGCTGCCGTGCCAGGTTATCAGACCTGCATGCTGAGTGATGAGGTTCTGCTTTCTCACTAGACTTTGAGGGCTTTGTCTTCTGAGCCAGTGTTCTCCTCTTGTCCCTTTGGTTTTTCATGGGCTTTTCTATTTTATTCTTTGTAGAAATAGAGGTATAAGCTGGGCATGGTGGGGTACACCTTTAATCCCTGTCGTCAGGAGGGGGCAGAGGTAGGAGGATCATTGTGAGTTTGAGGCCAGCCTGGGACTACAGAGTGAGTTCCAGGTCAGCCTGGGCTACAGTGAAACCCTACCTCAACCCCCCCCCCAAAAAAAAAAAGAAAGAAAAGAAATGGAGGTGTGCCAAGCTACCTTGACACTTTGGACCTGGACCTTCTGTGGGCCCCCAGATATACAGTTGTATTGGTCTCACTCACTCTGCCCTCTGTTGCCAGGTTCTCGGGACCGGAAGTCAGGAGGAAGACTGGGCTCCCCAAAGCCAGAGCGGCAGAGAGGCCAGAATTCCAAAGCCCCTACAGCCCCCACAGACAGGTAAGTCCATGCCTATACCCAAACAGGCCTCACCTGGAGAGGCTGTGGGAGAATAGTGCTGGTCTGACTGGTAAGTCTGAGGAGAGCAAGGGGTGGGCCACAGGGAGGGATAGAGGCAGGGGTAAGTCCAGCCTGTGGCTCTTCAGAGCCTTCAGTACAGCCTGAACACAGCCACAGGATCCCACCTTGCCAAGGAGCCCTAGGCAAGGCGTACGAGGTCTCAGGGTGGACATAGAGAGGTTGGGTGACTGGCAAGGGGTGAAACTGCAGCCCAAACCCTCCTAGTCTCCCATGGAGGAGGAAGCCAGGAAACCTTGGGTGCTCACCCTAAGGTGGAACCTTATGCTTCTCCTGCTTCATGCCTTCCTGCAGGAAGCGCCCGCTGTCGCCCCAGTCAAAGAGCTCCAGCAAGGTCACCAGCGTGCCCGGCAAAGCCACCGATGCCACTGCCACAGCTGGCACCAAGTCAGGGAAGGCCAGCACACTATCCAGGAGGGAGGAGCTCTTGAAACAGCTCAAGGCTGTAGAAGACGCCATTGCACGAAAGCGGGCCAAGATCCCTGGGAAAGTGTAGCCACTAGGCTTGCTCCCTGAACAGACTCTTACATGTTTTTATAAATAGAGTAAGCGCAGCCATTTTGGATTTTGCAGTTAATGTCTTATTTTGGCTGTGATTCTTTTTAAAAATTAAAAAGGAAAAAAAAAGTTACTCAGCTGGAAAAGAAGCCACACAAGATGATGACGTCGCTGAATCCCATCCTTCCACCAGACTGAACCAGCCCCTTCCAGAGTAGTCTCCACAGACAGATGGACAGACAGGCAAGTCAGCGCTGAGACACGCAGCACTGGCTTTATGTAACTTATGAGTTCTGGGTGTAGGGGGGCTGTCTTGCCTCCCTGTCTCCCCCACTTCTCAGGGTGGCCTCCCTGGCTAAGGCGGCCACCCCAGTAGCATGTCTTCAGCAGAGCAGAGATGGAGACAGGAAAACTGAAAGCTTCCAGACTACTGGCAGCATCTTCCCTTCCTCTCCCCCCAGATCAGAAGAATATATATATATATTCTTGACTAAAGTCTGATTGGGAAATATTTCCTGTCTTTTATTTTAAGCATCAAATTGTTTTAGTTGATTTAAAAAAGGAAAAAAAAAAAAAACAGAAAAGACCAAAAAAAAAAAAAAAAAACCAAGGGTATTGTTGGGGTGTCTGTCAAATGTGGAGGGTCTTTTTTGAGGGATCTCCTAAAATAAAATATTTTGATAAGCAGTTTCCTCGTCCTTCTCCTCAGTAGGAGCCCTGGCCTTGGAGTAGCTCCTGTTCTCTTATCCTCCCCATCAGGAGCCAGTTTAGGGCAGCTGCTTTGAGCCTCCTCCCCTGAAGTGTTGTGACTCAGTTTCCACTTGGTGGGGCTAAAGGTCTTTCTTGAGATTGTTAGCTGGTAGCTTTCTCCCCGTAGCAGGCCCTGGCTGGACAGGCCTGTAAACCAGGTGAGGCTGATGCTCACAAAGCTACATGTCATTTGGCACTGACTCAAGTGTATGCAGTCCAAGATGTGCAAAGCCTGAGCAAGACTGGGGCACCTCCAGAATAGATGACCATTCCAGGATGTTCTTGTGGCATTGTCCTGCCTGGCACATACAACCCAGAGATGCCAAGGCCTCCCCAGGGAAAGGCTCCAGGTTTTATGGGGTCCCTCATCTGTCCTACTCAGGTCTTTTCCTGCCTTAAGGTGCCGTGCTAAGAACCCCCAATCCTAGGGTAGCAATCTGGGTTCTGATTCATAATGTGGCCTGAATTCCTCTTGCTTATGCTGGGGTTCATGCTTGGGTGCCCATGTGGCTGGTCTCACTCTAGCCTAGGCTGACCTGGAACTCACCATGATCTTCCTCCCTCTGCCTCTGGAGTGCTGGGATTAAAGACGTGCCACCACACCCGGCTGGTTTCCATTTTATATCTATGTGCAGGCCACACACACTGCGCTGCATCACAGCAGCCTGGACCGTTCCCCTCTGGGCTTTTCACATGCTTCTCACCTGCCAGACACGAGAACCCAGCCTCCAAACCAGTGACTGTCAGGACACTGAGCCAGAATCCAGCTCACCTGGGGAAGGGCCAGTAGTAGTGACAGCTGCCCTCTGAGGCCACTTTGGTGCCGAGCCAACTCTAGCCTCATGTTCTAAGATGGAGATGTGAGGCCCAGGTCCCCACAGACTGAGCCAGATTCAAACTTGGAAACAGCTAACACAGTTCCTGTGTGAAAGCCAGAGCAGGTGCCCCTCTTCAGGTCTCCAACCCTGTCCCAGATCTGGTGGAGCTTCCCAGGTGGGTATCTGAGTGTCTCTTGAGGGAATGTGATACTCCATTGACATGTTTCTGGTCTTCACTGGAGACAATTCTTACCCCATGTTGGCACATACACCACCACACACATACACATCACATGCAGCCCTTTCCTGGGATCATACAACATTAGACAGCCTAGCTGTTGGCTGGACGCTCCAAACGCAGCAGAGTGCAGCCCCACCCTGGACAGGCCAACAGTGACCCCTGCCTAGAACCATAGAGACCCAGGACTTCTGGCCTCCCTATCTCATTTCTCCCCAGCTATGGGCGTGGCCTGTCTGGCCAGTGTGGGCTGCACAAAATCCTCCCAGCTGCCTTTCCAGTCTTGCCCAACCCGGGATTTCTGCATGAGCCTCACCTCTGGAGTAAGGGCACCCACTTCTTGTCCCTCTGCACTCCCATGTCTTCTGACCCCAGTGTCCTGTCACTCCCCACCCCCGTCTTATGCAGCCCTGGAGCAGCCTGGATGCCACAGAAAATTGCCAGACCAGTCCCCTGCAGCCACCAGCTATTAAAATAGATTTGGGGACAGGTGTGGTGACACAGCCTTTAATCCCAGCCCTCAGGAGGCAGAGGGAGGAGGATCTGAGTTTGAGACCAACCTGGGAATACAGAGTGAGTTTCAGGTCAGTCTGGACTAGAGTGAGACCCTACCTCAAAAAAAAAAAAAATATGTTTGGGGGTTAGGAGATAAGGGTTTACGTTTGGATCCCAACACCTGAGTAAAATCCTAACCCTGGCAGTGTACATCTATAATACCAGCACTGTGAAGGCGGAGCCAAGAGGCCCCTGGAGCTCACTGGCCAGCTAGTTTAGCCTAACTAGAAAGCCAGTGAGAAACCCTGTCTCAAATACGGGGAACAGCATTTCTGAGGCTGATAATCCAAGACTGTCCTCTGGGACTCTGAGGTCAAAGGTTGTGAGCATAGGCTGGGGCCAAGCTTGACAGGCTATCCAGCAGCCCACAGTACTTCCTTCTCCACCTGCCCCTGTGTGTCGCCTGCCTTCCACCTTTGGAGGCAGCTGTGCAAGGTTGCTCCTGTGCAGGCTGTGGTGACTCACGCCTGTAATCCCAGCACTCAGGCTTAGAGGGAGGAGGAGTGCTGTGAGTTCGAGGCCAGCCTGGGATTACAGAGTGAATTCCAGTCTGCAGAGTGAATTCCAGTCTGCCTGGCTAGAGCGAGACCTTACCTCGAAAATAAATAAATACTGCTCCTAGCCTAGCCACAGGGCCAGCAGGAGGTACCTTCAGCTCAGGCTGCAAGCTGAGACCTCAGTCCCCAGTGCTGCTCAACTCCACTGGACTCCATTTAGAAAGCATGGACTGAGCTAGCAGGGGAGGGTTGAGCAACCTTGGGGTTGGCTATTGCGTAGCCCACGTACGTCTGGCACTAGGTGGACACATGGGCCTCGTGTCTCCAGGACCCTAGGACCCACCTGAACACCTCAGTGCCCTTCTCTGTCCTGAATCCATCTATTCCAGGAAAGAGGGTGGGAACAGGAAAGGCTTAGGTGGGAATTAGGGTCACGAGACCCTTAATGGGCCTGGCAGGGTAGACTAGACCTTTGGTAGCTCAAACCCAGCTCTGCCAGTGTGTCTGCAGTTCAGCCTGGGGTGAGTCGCCTCAGTTTACCTACCTGAGAAATAGGATCAGTTAAAGCTTCTTAACAGGTTTGAGGAGAGTTGAGGATATCCCCAAACCACATTCCATGCGTGCATCCCCTCTGGGTCTGGGGCAGAGCAGAACAGAGGCAGGGGAAGAGGGACCATCAACCTCCCTCACAGGTAATGCACTCACCTGTCACCCATCAAGCCTCTCACGGCCCTGACTTGTGACTCCCTGTGGATGTCTGCTGCGCACTCCAAGACCCCTGCTGGAGGGGTAGACTCTAGGGTGGGTACTGAGTGAGCCCTCTTCCCTCATCTCCCTTCCAGTCCCCTTGTTTTCTGTTCCTCCTTTCTTTGCTCTCTCCCTCTCTGCTTAAATCTCTTTCCTGCCTGTATCTTCCTTTCCCTGGCTCCTCTACCCCAGGATGCTATGGCTCACAGGCTCAGAGCCCAGGAATGCCCTGAGAATCAAATCAGGGTGCCCAGGTTGGACAGAGAAATTGAGGCTCAGGAATCTCCCCAATCATGTCCACTGGGTTCTTTTTCAAAGGTGAGGAGCCCTGCAGCCATAGCCAGACGTGTGGGTGTGCGCATGCGCGTGCTGGGGAGGCGTGGGAGGTCCGGGAGAAGGTGGAGGGAGGCTCCGGCTGCAGGCCTCTTGGAGGCATTGCAAAAAGTGCTTCCCTGGAGCAGAGGCAGGTCTCGGCCCCCTCCTGGTGGGGTCCACGTTGGGACTGTGAGCAGGCAGAAAGGGGGATCAAGTTTCTGCCCTGGGTCAGACCAGCAGCAGGATCCCACTTACTCAACTGGCCCTGGACAGCAGGTGGCGTGGTGCTACTCTAAAGGTGGCCTTGTGACTTAGTGAACAGAGCTGTCCCTTCGGACTGTCACTACTGGGCACCTTGATGAGCAGCCTCAGCTCTCACGCTGGGGGCACAGAGGAGGACCCCACGACATAGCCTCAGATTGACACCACCTCCTGGTGTAGGGGCTAGGGAAGGAATCAGCAGGCCCACGGCCTCCCTGGCCCTGCCCCCACAGCTAGAAAGTCTAGACTCCAATGTAAGAACCAGGATAGACTGGCCATCCTGCCTAGGGAGGTGATGAGGTCCCTGGGGATCCCTGAGGACCCTCCCAGGATGACATCTAAAGCCCAGGTATTCAAAATGTCACAAGAGCTGGCTTACCCTAGCCAGCCCTGTCGCAGGCGGCTCTGGCCCAAACTAGCTTTCTGGGGCAGCGTGTGCGCCTCCATCAGGCTCACTTCCTCCATCCCAGGATGTTCAGCTTGGATAAAACTATAGGAACAGCTCAGGATTGGCGGTGGCACACACCTTTAATCCCAGCAGAGATCCAGGTAGGAGGATCGCGGTGATTTCGAGGCCACCCTGAGACTATATAGTGAATTAATTCCAGGTCAGTCTGGGCTAGAGCAAAACCCTAACCTTGAAGAAGAAGAAAAGAAACTATAGGAGCCACCCCCAAGGCCTGAGGGCGACCCTTCAACCTGACCCCTCCTGCCTGTGCATGGATGCGTGCCTTAGACAAAACCAAACCTCAGCATCCACTCACAAAGGGCCAGGGGACAGAGACTTGCCCTGATTGAGCCATGATGGGTCCAAAGTGCTGAAAGTATGGGAGCCTCCATCTCCAAACCTCAGCCCCTGCTCAGTGGGTCCAAATAGCAACCCTGGCCCAAATCAAAGCAGCACGCTGCGTCGGCTGCTCAGCTGAAGCCCTGCGGAAGGTCGCAGGGGGGAGGGGCCTCACAAGGGCTCCTGCGTGTCTGTGACACCCATTTCTGTGTGGGGTAGGTGTGTCGGGGTGGGGCGGGCAGGACAGGAGGAGGAAGGGCTGGTGCTGGCTGTACTGAGGAGGAAACAGTGCCGGATTTTCCCCAGGTGTGGCCCCAGGTATAAAGAAGCACAAAGCCAGGTTCCACCAGGTGCAGCGCTGGGACCATCGCCAGGTGTGAGGCCACTCCGTGCCTGCTGCCATGGCCACCGCCCCCCTGACGGTGAGCTAGGTGCCTCCCCAGCCCCTAATGCCAGCCTAGCCTAGAAGGCTTGGGTCTTGGGTCCTTCTAGAAATCCCAGGAGACAGATGCTGGGAAGGGGTCTGGGAAGTCCCCAAATCTGGACAGAGGGGAACCAGCCTCCCCTAGAGCCTGGGTATCTTTGGGCTGAACCTATTTATTCATCTAGAGGAGAGGGAGGGCTAAACCCCATCTTTCCATTGGCAACAAACAAGCTGGGGAAGAAGTGAGGTGTCCCCCGAGCATCCCCTAACCACACACCTGCCTGTTCCCCAGCTCCTCTCTGGCATCCTGCTTCTGGCCCAGCTGCCTGCTGGCCTAGCTCACCAAGGCCCCCCATTCTGGAGGACCCCACATTGCTATTCAGCTGAGGAACTGCCCCACGGTCAGGCTCCCCCCACACCTGCTGGCTCAAAGTGCCAGGTGGGAGCAGGCCTTGCCTGTGGCCCTGGTGTCCAATGTGGAGGCCATGGACCACAGGACGAAGCACAAGGGGCCCCTGGCTGGAGCACAGTGCCCTGTACTGCGACCAGAAGAGGTACTGGAAGCTGACACCCACCAGCGCTCCATCTCTCCCTGGAGATACCGGTGAGGATGGGTTCCCCGCTGGCTTCTCAGGTCGTAATCTGCTCAGTTGGTATGCACACCTTGACCTTCCCATTTACCCTCCTGGGAGGCTGAGGCTTGGGCTGAAGCAAGACCAGGGGCTCATCTGAAGCCCTGGTTCTGTGCTCCCAGAGGCCTTGGGGAAGGGAGGTGTGGACAGCAGCATTTATTGAGGACCTACTGCCTGCCAGCCCCCTCTGTGCCTACACTGTCCTGACTGCTGTATGCATACCCTCCACTCTCACACCGACCCTTTCTGAGCATGGGGCCGCCAGGCAGGGAAGGGGGCTCTGTACCATCATGATGACTAGAAAGGTCAGATTGGCGCTGGATACAACCATAACAAGCAACTTCACCGTCCCTGTCCTCACAGCATTGACATGGATGAGAACCGCTACCCACAGAAGCTGGCGGTGGCAGAGTGCCTATGCCGGGGTTGCATCAATGCCAGGACAGGCCGCGAGACTGCAGCGCTGAACTCCGTACAGCTGCTCCAAAGCCTGCTGGTGCTGCGACGTCGGCCCTGTTCCCGCCCTGGCACCGCAGCCCCCACGCCTGGGGCCTTCACCTTCCATGCTGAGTTCATCCGCGTGCCTGTGGGCTGCACCTGTGTCCTGCCCAGATCGACACAGTGACCATGGTCACATTGTGGGACACAGGTCTCCTCCCTCTCCAAAGGATGCTGCCTATTTATGAGTTATTGGTTATTTATTGATTCAGGACTGTGGCAAGAGGCTGTGCCTTCCCTGTGTCCTGTATTCTGGGCAAATGCCCAGCTCCAGGCTGCTGGTCCTAGCCTTGGGGAGACCAGTGACCCCAAGTCTGGAAGGGTCACTCCCAATGGCTCTCCAGCTGAAAGAAACTGCAGGCCAGGCAGAGCTGGGTGATCGGCAGAGACAGGAGGAGTGCCACAAGTTCAAGGCCAGCTTGGCCTACATGGCAAGCTCCAGGACAGCCAAGACTACATAATGAGACCCTGTCTCAAAGAAAAAGTGAAGGAGAAGGAAAAGAAAGAAAGAAAGAAAAAAGATGTCTGGCTTCTTCCTCTTGAACTTCTAGAAACAGTGACACTTAAGGTTATGAGAGACTCCATTCACTCCAGGGCCCCTCTCCTGCCTGGTCAGTGATCCTCCCACACCGGCCCAGCCTCTTACGTCTCCTCAGTTGCACTGAAGTAAAAGTACATATTTTCTTAAATGACTATTTATTTTAACTCTGTTATTAAATGGATATGATTCCGTGGCTCATTCATTCATTCGTTTATTTTCCTTCCCTCCTGGTGTTTCCCTCTGAGCAGGTCCCCAGGGGCTGCCACAGCCCCTCAGGTGTGCCAGTGCGGAGGGGCACAGATCAGCTCTGCCCCAAGGTTGAATCCCTGGGGACACTCCTCTGCAGCAGGACAGGCAGCCATCGCCATGCTGTCCCTTCCAGCAGCAGCCCAGCAGGCCCCTCTCTGACAGGGACCCGGTGCTATGAGGCAAGACCTGAGTCCCACAGGCCTGCCCAGCTTCTTGTCGGGCCAGGGGCCGGCCAGGCCAGCAGCCTGTTTGTCTGCCCTATTGGTGTAGAGGTCTGGGCAGCAGTAGTGTCCATCCTGGGAAGGGCAGCCAGGCCCAGGAGCAGGCTCAGCACCTTAGCCTGCTGCCTGTGACCACAGGCCCACCTAAAGCTAACAGTGGCCACAGGCCACCTGTCAGTCATCAGGGCCTCCACAGCCTCACCAGCCATCTTCACTCGATTAAGGCTGGCTGTCTACAAGTGCGTGGAATTGTGTGGCTGAGAAAGCACACTCTGATCCACTGGAACAGCAAGAGGCGGAGGCCACAGAGAAGGCTTCCTGGGGGAGATGACCTCTATCTAGAACCTGGGTAGACAATGTCTATGTTTCTACCAAGTGCCCTACACAGGGCCCTGAACAGAGCAGAGGACAAAACAGACATCACTCCTGCCTCCCACTGTGGCCTGACAAGAGCAGGCAGAGCAGGGCCATTGAAGTGGGGTCACGGGAGTTTCCAGGATGTTTGAGAGACCTGACAGGAGGGAAGTAGCCGCAAAGCCCCTGGGAAGGGATGTCCCGAGCAGTGGGAACAGCCAGTGCAAAGGCCTCTGACATAAAGTCAGTGTGGCTGCAGCCCAGTGGGGGAGTAGGAAGGGGGCAAAAGCATCAGAGCTGGGCTGGGTCAGATTGTGAGCTTGTGGTGGTTTCTGATGCTGCCCACCACGCAGGGGCAGAGGCTGGGGTTTGGCTGATTGGCTCAGAGCTTGGAGGCTGCTGAGCTGGGAGGCAGAGCAGGATGCCAGGCAGGCAGACCAAGCTGAGGCATGGGCCAGGAAGTGACGGCTCTGGGTCTGTGCTGGAGGCAGAACTGGAATAGGTGTAGAGTGTGGGAGCCGGGTGTGGTGGTGCACACCTTTAATCCCAGCACTTGGGAGGCAGAGGTAGGAGGATCACCATGAGTTCAAGGCCACCCTGAGACTGCATAGTGAATTCCAGGTCAGCCTGGGCTAGAGCGAGACCCTACCTCAAAAAACCAATAAAATAAAATAAAATAATTAATTAATTAAAAAGAGGTGTAAGGTGAAAAGCCAGAAGCTCTGTCCTTTGGGTATCCCTGCATTCCCTGGACCTTCAGCCCAATGACGCCTCTGCAATCCCTTCCCCTGTAGGTTCCAGTCCCTCAGGCTCTGGCAGAGTAACCAGCCACTCACACACCTGAAAATGCAGCTATGGTATTTCATAGAATATACAATGTAGTCCTATCCCATGAGTTCCTCAGAAAGAAGCAACGATGTTGCCAATGAGACCGGAAACCCAACCTGTGAGTCACCAGGCAGAAAGAATATGTCGCTGCATCCTAGCCCACTTCCCCGGGGTCTGGAAGAGGCTCTCACACACACCAGTCATTTGCTTGTTTATTGCAGTGAACATCACCACCCCCTGGTGGCCACCCAGGGAAGCGCAGGATGGAGCCGTGGGAAGCTGCCAAGGTCACACAACCTCATCGGTCACCGGAATGGGGTTGACTTGGGGGCCTCCAGCTGCCTCCTCCCCTTCACTGGGCTTCTTACGAGCCTCCGCCGGTGGCCGGGGCGGGGGATTGGTGGGTGGCTGCTTGATGGTCCCTCCGACCTGTGGCCGCTCCTTGGGCTTGGGCTCAATGGGGGTCCACTGCTCACCTCTGATGGCAGCCTAGGGGGTCAGAGAGGGGCTTCAAGCTGTGCACTATGACCAGGGGATCCGTGGTGGACATGAGTCTCAATCCTAAAGTATTATGGGAGTGACTTAGAGAGGTTCAGTGACTGGCCCAAGGCCACACAGTCAGGACCTAGGACTTTCTGACACCAACCCCAAACTGTGTGGCTGTGCCAGGAGGGCTGTGGAGTTCCCTGAATTTCTGGAACATCCCCCAAGGTCATTTCTAGATAAAAATTCCATGCATCATGGGGCTTTCAGGACTCCTCCAAGGTACTAAGGGCTGGGAAAGCACAGGACGTTTCTGCCTGGTGGGAGTATCCACGTAGCTTAGACCCACCCAGGACCTTCTCAGGGGCTCCAGGCATGTATGCAGGAAGCACTGTAGGCCTAGGAGTTTGAAAAAAAAATGCAAGCAGGGGCTCAATTTGGGGAACTTGTTAGAAACAGAGCCCTGGGCCCTTACCCTGAACTGCACCTGAACTGGGTCAGAGGCCTGGGGTACCACTGTATTTATTTATTTGTTTGTTTGTTTGTTTTTCGAGGTAGGGTCTCGCTCTAGTCCAGGCTGACCTGGAATTCACTATGTAGTCTCAGGGTGGCCTCGAACTCATGGCGATCCTCCTACCTCTGCCTCCCAAGTGCTGGGATTAAAGGCGTGCACCACCACGTCCGGCTTGGCCTCACCTTTTAATTGATAAACCTGAGCACTCTATTCTGCAGCTAAGACTGAGGCTGGCAGAAGAGAACTCAGAAAAATATCTGATCACCTTGAAGCAGGAGAAGACCTTTAGCTAAGTAAGCTGGGTGTGGTGGTGTGCACCTGTTCCCCTAGTACTGGGGAGGCAGAGGCAGGAGGATCAGGAATTCAATGCCAGCCTCAGTTACATAGTGAGTTTAAGGTCAGCTTGGGTTATGGGAGACCCTGTCTAAAAGAAAAAAGAAAAGAAAAGGGGAAAAAAGGGACTACTTTGTTGGTAGCTCCCCAGATGTGCACCTGACATGATCCCAAAATGGAGCAGCAACAGGCCTCGATGAGAAATAGACCCACATCCAGGCTGGGCTGTGTGACCCGGCCTATCCACATCCATTTTCAGGGCAGGGCTGCAGTGTGTCTTCAATGGGGACCCACCGGGAATACCCAGGGCTCCCAAGATCTACAGAAGCTGCAGCTGCTATCTCTCATGATATGAGCAAGTATGCAGGCCCCCGAGCTGGCCCAAGGACACAGAGCACCACGGTAGGGATGGCCAGGGGGCTGACCGAGTAGACACTACTCACCATCAGGTAGATGCCACTCGCGATAGCTAAGCAGACGGTGCCCAGGATGGTAGCCAGCAGGAAGCCTGCGGGCACGGAGAGCCTGGAGGAGGGCAGGAGGAAGCAGACACACATGGCCATCAGGTGAGGTCTTGAGCCCTTGGCTGAGACAAAAGCAGGACCCCAGACAAAGGGAGGCCAGCCCTGCCTCAGACTTGGGGAAAGCTCTTCAGTGACACACCCCTCAACTCACACATCAGCTCTTGGGCCACAGTCACCATACTGGGAAGAGACCCAAGTCCCAACCCTGGTCCAGCAAAGACTAGTATCACACCACACACGAGACCCAAGCAGGAACCACCCAGCTGGGCCCAAAGAAGCCCAGCATCATGACCATGGACCAGCGACTAAGTGGGGGTGAATTGTCACACTCCACAGATGTGGACACAGCTTTGGGACCCTCTGCCCATACTTGAAAGCTGGGCTTCTGTCTGGACAAACATCAGTGAAAGAGGGGTTTGCCTGAGCCACACCGCCCTGAGCCTCACACCCTCCCAGCCTCCTGTAACCCAGGGGATGTGTCCCGGACTCACAGGAGGTGAAGGATGGCCCGGATGTAGTAATTCCTGGTAAGGGGCCCAAACAGTTTCACCACGGTGGTCATGTATTTCTGTCCGCTAGATATAGAGGGAAGACAGATCACAGGGCCAGAGCCAGTCACACTGCGGAGAGGATATCCTGTCATTGCCCCCACTGGACCCATGAGCCCAGCAGTTGGACAGGGACCAGGTCTAGAGCCCAGGACCAACAGGTTGGTCCCACAAGTCCCTGATGGGTGGGAATGCAGGACTCACCAGCGCTCCATGGTGGAGCCTTTTTTCCTCCTTCCCCGGGGGTACTCCAGCAGGCAGACAAACACTCCTGCAACACTGCAGCCATGGTTAAGGATCAGCCATATCCAGCCTGAGCCTCAGTGAGGTGCCTCTGGTGGTGGAAGTACTGTCCTGGAGATGGAGGTGACATCCTGCCTCCTATGGTCACTAAGCAAATACAGGCTGCACTGGGGGAAGTGCTGGCCCCAGAGGCAGCTCACCCCTCCCTCCCCTGTCCTCCTCTCGAGAAAAGGATACATGGAGTAGGCACCAAAGTACCACTGCGTGAAGCGCCCAGCAGTGGCCACGATGCCTCCTGTGATGAGAACTGAGGATGAAGGGAGGTAGTTAGGAGCTGGTGCTTATGGGGGGGGGCTCACTCCTAGGACGATGGTCGCCTCCCCTTCTGTGCCCTCTGAGGCCACCCGTGAGTCCCCTGTCCAAGTGATGAGGTCACAGCACTGCTGAGGGGGTCTAGGGGCAGACACAGGAGAGTCTGGGGGCCATGGCAAGGGCCACTCTGGATCCCAGAAACTGCAGCCACGTGGGACTTGCCACCTTCAGCTCTGGGCCCTGAGTGACACTGGCCACTTCACATCATTTGGGATTGCTTAACTGAGCTTCCCTGTCACGTTGGCATGTCCCTGTCTTCCTCAGCCCCATTCCTGCCTCACTCCCATTTCGGCTTTGTCAACCACTGCAGAGCTACACCCTCTCGTAGGGGTCT
>PVHP010019953.1:0-31324 GCA_004024765.1 Zapus hudsonius
AAAGATATAAAAGGGATACAAACCGATAAGAAAGTCAAACTGCCTTATTTGCAGATTCTAAACATAACTGACCAACAAGATTCTACCATAAAAATTCTAAAGGTGATAAATTCCTTCAGCAAAGTGACAGGATACAAAAATCAACACACAAAAATCAGTAGCTTTCCTACACGCAAAAGATAAATTATGTACAGAGAAAGAAGTCTGTGAGGCTGTTCGTTTCTCAATAACCACACACACACACACACACACACACACACACACACACACACACACACTCACAAAATCAAACATCTTGGATTCACACAAGTGAAAACCTATATAATGAAAACACAAGAACCCTCAAGAAAAAAGCTGAGGAGGACATAAGATGGAAGGACCTTCCATGCTCCTGGAGAGGTAGAATTATTAATATTGTGAAAATGGCTTTTCTACCAAAAGCAATATACAGATTCAATGCAATACCAATAAAAATCCCAATATCCTTCTTTATAGAGATAAAAATAAAAAAATATCTCAAAATTCATATGGAATGGTAGAATGCCCAGGATAACAAAAAATATCCTGAGTAAAAGAAATGCCTCTGGAGGCATCACTATACCCAATCTAAAGCTATAGTACAAAGCCATAGTAACAAAACAGCATGGTACTGGCATAAAAACAGACATATAGACTAATGGTATGGAATTGAATACCCAGCCTTTAGTTCAAGGAACTTTAGCTACTTGATCTTTGACAAAGGAGCCAACAACATACCCTAGAGAAAAGACAGCATCTTCAACCAATGGTGTTAGACAAATTGGATAAACACTTATAGAAAGATGAAACTCAACCCACTCCTCTAACCATGCACAAAAATCAAATCCAAATGGACTAAAGACCTCAAGACCTAAACTCTCAAACTACTGGATGAAAAAATAGAGGGAACTCTCCATGATACAGGCATGGGAAAAAACTTTCAGAACATTACCCCAGTATCCCAGGAAATTAAATAATCAGTTAACCAGTGGAATCTTGTGAAGCCAGACAAGCATACCATAAACAGAGCTAACATACTATTACCCACAGAATGGCAGAAAATCTTTGCCAACTATACCACTGGCACTGGCCTAATATATAGAGTCTATAAAGAACTAAAAAAATCTAAGCAGGGCTGGAGAGATTGCTCAGTGGTTAAGCCTCTTGCCTGCAAAGCCCAACAACCCAGATTCAATTCCCCAGTACCTATGTAAAGCCAGATGCACAAAGTGGCTCATGCATCTATAGTTTGTTTGCAGTGGCTGGAGGCCCTGATGTGGCCTTTCTTTCCTCTCTCTCTCTCTCTCTCTCTCTCTCTCTCTCTCTCTCTCTCTCTCTCTCTCTCTCTCTCTCTCTTTCTCTCTCTGTCTTTCTGTCTCTCTCTGTTTGCAAATAAATAACTAAAAAAAATTTTTTATCCAAAAACCTAAACAATAAAAAAATTTTAAAAATCCATTAAAATGGGGCAGAGAACTGAATAGGGAATTCTCAAAAGAATAAATACAAATGACTAATACTTAAGAAAATGTTCAACATCCTTAACCATTATAAAAATGCAAATTAAAATAACTATGAGATTCCACCTTACTCTAAAAAGGGCAGCAATCATTAAAAAATCAAACAGTAAATGTTGGTGAGAATATAGGGGAAAAAAGAAACCTCAATCACTGCCGATGCGAGTGCAAACTTGTACAACCATTCCAGTAATCAAAATGGAGACTCCTGACCCAGCTATTCCTCTCCTGTGGATCTACCCTAAAGACTCCACTCTTCAATACAGAGACAGTTACTTAACCATGTTTATAGCTGCTCAATTCACAATAGCTCAGAACTGGAATTAGCCCAGATGCCCATCATTTGATGAATTGATAATGAAGATATGGTACATATATACCATGGAATTCTACTCAGCATTAAGGAAAAGGGATATAATCTAATTGGTAAGAAAATGGACAGACTTGGATCAGATCATACTAAGCAAACTCACATAAGCACAGAAAGACAAACGTGTTCTCCTTCATCTGTGGTTCCTAAACTGGAACAGCTTGAGTTGCAGGCATACCTGACAAGTAACTCCAAGGACAGATATGAGGGATGGAAGGGTTTAGGAGGAGGGGAATGGGAGGGCAGGGGGAGATATACACGAAGCCAAATCCAAAATGAAATAGTACCAAAGAAACCTTCCTCCTGGATAGCAGAGTAAATGATTTAAACCTCAGTAGAAGCATGGAGGTATCATCTGATCAGAAGGGCTCTGGCAAGAGTGGGATGAAGCCTAATCCTAAAACATTTGGCTCTAGCCAAACTCCCAGTACCAGAAATTGGTTACAACTCACATGGACTTGTTGGTGGGAGAGACCTACAGGTTCCTAAAACATGACAGGCTTTTGTCAAAGCACTTGACTACCTCCAGAGGTAAAAGTTAAGACGTCTTGCTGAAGACACCACATGTTGCTGACACAGCAACATTGAACATTGAACATTGAGAGATCCAGCTGAATCTGAAAGGAAGCCATTCCCAGATGGTTAGCCCATCTAGTGCTACACTGTGCAGCTGGAGGAAAATAGCCAATAACTTTGTGAGCAAGCAGGGGACACTGCTGTACAATAGCAACCAGCCTGACAAGTTGTACACACCTGTGCAAGCACACAGTCTTGGTGGGTAACCATTGACTTTCTGATTAGCATAGAGATCAGCTCAGTGGAAAGGAACCCATAGCTAGACCTGGGAACCAAGTCAGAATCCTAAGGGGACCACAATTATGGACTCCATTGAGAAGCTTCCACCAGTTTTTGGCCAAAAGTGAGGTTATACCCCTTAAAATCTCTTTAAATTAACAATGCTTATCCACTTTCACCTATCCTGATTCACTTTCTATTGGAGAATCTGTTTTTCTTTTTTAGAAAATAGTGAGAACCAAGGACAACCAAAATCTATCAACAGGATAATCATAGATAGTTGACTCCCTAACAGGAGATGAACCACCCCTCACACATCAGCTAGGGCCCAGGGGAAACCACAGAGGAATTGATGAGATGAGCAAGAGTGCCGCTCCCACAGGGAGCCTTACAACCTGCATCAAGTTGATACTAAGGATACTCAAAGCATATAAAATCAGAAATCCAGAAGCTGCAAAGATCTCAGCACTAAAGTGGACTTAAAACGTACAAACCAAGGCTCAGGGAATTGTGTGGAATGTGGGGGCAGAAAGGTTGTAAGAGCCACAGGGTGGGAGGGTATATCCAGAGGCATGGCCCCCAGCCCCAATGCCTGACTGCTGCTCTCATAACTCATAACCCCACAACTCCATGTAAGGAGAGCCCTCAGTGGAGTGGGGCATGAAGATGGAAGTGATGGTACAACACATGATGTACCATAAAAAATTTCTACTTAATAAAAAAAGAGGAAAAAAGGGGGAAAGTCTTTTCTTTAGCATACACACTGTACCTGCAATTAAATATGCATTGTAACACTGCCATCCAGTTCTCATGAATTTATGCAAGAACTAAAACAAACATCTACTAAAAGGATGTTTAGGTCAGCTTTGAATCAGAAGTGATTTAAGTGCTTATGAACAGAGGAATGCATAAGCAAATTTATAGGTTATTCATAGAACAGTATGCTAAGCCACATATAAAAGCATTAACTAAAAAATGGATAAATCTCAGAACCAATTATTTAAATGAAAGAGACAAGCTCGAAGTCCTTATTGTATACTTCTATATCTGTGAAGGTCTAGAACAGAAAAAACAAATATACACACTGATAAAAATTAGAAATGTTTTCTTATGGCATGTGGAGTAGCAATGGAAGAGGCAGGAATAAAGTTAAGGTGATGGAAATATCCTGTATTGGTCAGGATAGCAGGATATGTCTGCTAAAGCTCATTAAATTTACAGTGAGGAAATTGTGTGTCTTGATTTGTTTTTAAAAGTTTCAAGGATGACTGGGAGCAACCTAAAGTTGAACTCGAGAGATGTTTTAAGACAAATAGCTTTATTGAGATTTAATTGACATGCAATCAAGTAAACATTTGAAGTGTATAGTCTGATAACTTTTCAGATGGTGAAGAGCTCATTAGCAAAGGCTGTTTAAAGGAGGTTTCAGAGACAGGTAATGACCCTTTGAAGGAAAGCTTCCTCTTGGTTAACTCTCTTAATAAGAGAGACAAGGGATAGTTTGGGCAGAAGTACCCTGTAGAGTTTGATAAAGCTTTGCCCTAAAATCACAGGCTGCTGCTGGTAAATCCCAGAGTCAGAATTGGGTATACCCCATGTGAGCTAGGGGTCAGGAAAGCCATGAAGCCCTCCAAATAATGCAGGCCATTGCCAAAGCATTTGCTTACCTACCAGATAGAAATGGTAAGACCTTGCTGCTGAAGACACCACACCACAGGTCATGTTGGATCTGAGATTGAAGCCCTGTCAGTGCTAAGTGGATCCTGCAAGCTACACATCAACACACAGGGATAATCAACAGTGTCTGATTGGATACGAGGTCCTTTCAGTGGGAGGGAATTTATAAATGCTACTGTTCTAGAACCACATCAGAAACCTGTGACCTGGAAGGTCATGGACTCCAGAGGGAAGCTGCCATTGCTCTTTGGAAAAGAGGAGAGGTTATTACCATCAAAAGTGTTCTAAATGTCTATGTTTTTCCCCTTTTGACCCATGCTACTCTCACTCTTGGCCAGAGATTCTGTCTTTTACCCATGACAGTGAATACCAGGAAGACCCAGTATCCAACAGTACAGGAAGAAATTAAAGCCAATTGCCCAGCATGAGACAAGTCATCTATCACAATCTTCCAGAAACATTACAGAGGAAGTGCTAGCTTAAAGATGTAGGCTGCTCTCACAACAAGCCCGAGACTCTCCTCCATGGAGATGGTGGTAGACACTGAGGAGACTCAAAACTCATCAAAGCCAAAAATCAGAGGCTGCCGAGAGCTCCACACTGACTGAAGAAGGCTTATGCCCTCCAAAGGTGAAGAGAGTATTGATGAAGAAGGGCATAAAGAATATAAGATACATGTGGGGAGTTGTATTATGAGGTATTCTCCCCCTGATCCACATACACGCTCATTGGTGAACTCATGATCCCATCCAATAACCCCCGTGAGAAAGGCCTTGGTGGGATGGGGGCAGAGCAGAGGTGACGTAGAGTGTAACCTAAGGGGAATTGACTAACAGGTAATATGTTCATCCAATGAAGTTCTCAATAAAAAGTTTTATATTGAGCCGGGCGTGGTGGTGCACGCCTTTAATCCCAGCACTCGGGAGGCAGAGGCAGGAGGATCACCATGAGTTCAAGGCCAGCCTGAGACTACAGAGTGAATTCCAGGTCAGCCTGGGCTACAGCGAGACCCTACCTCGAAAAACCAAAAAAAAAAAAAGTTTTATATTGAATAATAACTGGGGATTTGATACTATTAAATTACATAACAGAGATGCAAAGGCTTTAACAGAGCTTATTCTAGAAGGAAAGAAGAATTTGTAACTGCACGACTTCTTAATTTTAACTTTCCTGGCCATCCTTTGCTGTGAGAATCCATGCTTTGCTGTCTCAACTAATTTTCTTGCTTTTTCTTTAACACAGATACTTAGAGCATCTTAAATGCCTTTTTCTTTATTTTCAAGGGTTTCCTATTGGTGGCATGGGTCAGAGTGGAGGATGGGGTGGGAGTGGGAGACATCTTTTCCAAATTGAAATCTTTAACCAATCCCTGGAAACCACAGCTGTTCCAGGAGAAGAGGGTCAATGAGGTCTCTGATCTGCATTTCTTTCTGGAGTTTCTTCCCACACCTCCTTCGCTGTCCAATCCTGAATCCAATGTTTACTCTATGCTATCAGAATGATATATAATAAGTGAGTGTGGGCTGACAACAGTCCAGTAAGCTGGTAATTTAGGTTTTAAAGCATACCCACAGTGCCTGGACACTCTGCTCCTGGGAGGAGGGACAAAGATTTAGAGGTCAGCCTCACTCTGAGTTCATGGATAAGTCCACATGACAAAGCATTCTTCTGGTTTGGTCTCAGGATCTTTTACCTGTCAATGACCAATCAGATCACTTAATAAAGTGTCTCCCACCTCGTCGGTTCTAGTAGGCAACACTTCCCTAAGCCACTGGCTGTGTGTTTAGTAGAAGGCACTGGACAATGGAAACCACTAAGAAGCATGAGATGAAGAAGCATACGCTGCAGCCCATGGGCCTCACATTCCACTTTCCCAAAGGCTCCGCCCTTCACCCTCGCCCCAAACCAATGCAGTTATTCCAATGGGCTGCAGGAGGACCCTCTCTCTGCAAGCTGCCTCAGTTTTGCTGAGGGCCTGCTGCTAACCCAAGGGAATCTCCCTTGCTCTAGAAGAAGCCATTATAAAATTAACTGGCGATAAAACCAACCACAGGGGGACTGTGGGGCATTTATCTTTTTCAAACGCCTTGTTGTTTTTGTCCATCTGGTTGCAGTTAGTCCAGAGGTATAATTTTCAGTGCTGCTCTTTTCTGGTAGACCATACAATTAAGGTATTTGAAAAACAAACAGCTCTTAACCACTGCACAGTGAGGAGCTCGCTTAGCAATCTGTGACCCATTTTCTCTGAACAAACACAGTTCTATATCCAAAGGAGTCATAAAGCAAAGACTGAAAGTCAGGAATTATTATTTAATATAATAATCTAACCCCTTCTGGCACTCAGCAGAGAAACGAAAAGGGAGTGTGAAGAGGGAAGGGAGGGAGTTGTAAAGGAGGTTGTTCTTGGTGTGTCTCTCCTTGTGAGTCCTTAACATTTTCCTGGGATTTTCACCGAAATGTGTGTGTGTGTGTGTGTGTGTGTGTGTGTGTGTGTGAGAGAGAGAGAGAGAGAGAGAGAGAGAGAGAGAGAGAGAAAGGAAAGCACAGTGTGAGCAAGCTCATGATGGCAGACTTGGAGGAAAGAAGAATGATGGAGTTACACATTACAGAAGCATGACCACTAGTTCTTGAAGGTTTCCAGAGACACAGGTGTGAATATGTCCCCATTAAGTGAGCAAAAGTATTAATACCATGGTCACCCATATGTCCATGTTCAAGATGGGGCCTGAGACTGATTTTTGCCTTTAATAATGCATTCATCCAAACAAGTGTCACTTCAATCTCACGAGGGAAGCCTTAGACAGTCTTTTCCATGGATTCTGTGGCTCAATCCATTTTTGGAATCATTCTAAATATTTTATTGGAGTATGAAATAACTATTTTTGTGGTTTTTTCCTCAAAAGTGTATTCACAGCCCAATCATTAATGTTATTCACCAACTTTGATTCCTAATATCCACCTCCTTCCAAAGGAAACCAGATTATGCCCACACAAGATGACAATAGCCCACCTGTGAAGAAATCCTAAGGAATTGGCTTCCAATATGGAAAGCCCTTTTGCAAATCAAGAGTTCTTAGAGCTGTTTTAAGCCTTGTTTATCTTCTCTGGGAAAAGAGTCTTGGAATTCTAAACCAGACTGTAGACATGGATGAAGTCACAAGTCTCAGAGGGTTGCCTTCACCCATGCCGGGAGTCACTTCTCAAGGTCATGATTCTTGTTCGCTCAGCCCTGTCTACTCCAGGACAGGGAGGACAGACTGGCTTTCTGCGATAGAGGAGGGGGGATTGCTGCTCTTGGCAGTACCACACCTCCACACATCAGAGGCATGTGGAAAGGTTGGAGGTCAGCGCTCTTCTAGAGACCTTCTAAAGAAGGTGTGCATGGGTACAAGTGGCTCAGGTATTCAGAGGTGGAACTGTGCTATTTTGGAGTCGCTTGCCTCTATTGAGTGGATTGCATTCGGAGAATCCAGATGAAAAGAATGAATGAAATAATCTTTTTAGACACAGATTGTTTTCATGGGAAAAGAAAAGTATTATGAAGCTATATAATAACTATGTTCTCTAACTTCTGATATACTCATGCCCCTTATCAATTCACTCCTTATGATAGAAATATGAAGTAAGAGAGTGATGGGTTCTGGACTCTGTGCAAAAAAAAAAAATACTGAAGTGCGTATGAACCCATTCTGCCTTTCAGAGGCTCCATTTCTAGTCTCCCTTTCTGATCTTGACTTTTCTCTCTGGACCCTAGTTGTATATACAGTATGAGGAGTGAGGTGTAAACATCTGTGTAGAAAAGGGGTTTGGAAGAATGTCATTTAGCTTCTGTTTTCCACAAAGGATATTATCTAGAATAGATAAGACTTGAATGATAAAGTGGGAAAAATATGTGGCTGAAAAATTAAAGTCCTGTGAATTTGTTAAGCATCAAACTGTGAAGAAAGCAGAATCCTCTTCCCCCAAAGAGCCTCAGACCGGGAATACTTTCCTCCTTGAGCTCAAGTGCATATGGTTTAAGGAGATGCACCGAATGAATGGCCCAAGAAAGCCAAGTTGGCTGGCTGTAGTGGTACACCCCTGTACAATCCCAGCTCTCCAGAGACTATGGTAGGAGGATGGGAAGTTTGAGCCTAGCCTAGGCTACATAGGGAAGACCCTGTTGCAAACAAAGCATAAACAAAAACAGTCCACCTGACAGTTTCACAGGCTTTGGTCTTTCTCACTTTCCAGCTATAGATACTGCCCCCCCCACCCCCAGAGTACAAGACAACTCCAGGGTCCCCTTCCCAGCCTTTCAGCCACCTGTGCCGCTGAGTGAAGTCACACCCCTCAGCCAGCTGCTGAGTGAAGTCACAAGGTATTTTGGTCTCGATGACAGAGGTGTGAATGGCAGCTTGCATCCAACTCAGATGAGCTCAGGCATGTGAGAGCTCTGTGCAATTTATAAATCACTGATTTGAGAAATGCAAGAGGTGGTTCCTTTACAACTCTGAAACCCAGTGCCAATATGTGGGGCTGGCAAAGGAAGAACCATGCAGTACCTTTCCTGGAATGGTCTACTTCCTTCCTTCCCCTCTGGACAAGAGTCCCGATCCTACATCCTTCTCTGTTGGAACAAGTTAAGTTCATGGCCTTAGGTTACAAAAAACAGGCATGAGTACTTTATAACCAACCTTGTTGATTATAAACTAATAATAGTAATCTCTTTTAGAGAGATACTAAGTATCCTTAAGAATGAAGAGATGGCTCAACTGTTAAGGTGTTTTCCTTCCATAGCCCAATGACCCAAGTTCAATTTCCCAGTACCCACATACAGCCAGATGCACAAAGTGGCACATGCGTCTGGAGTCTGTTTGCAATTGCTAGAGGCCCTGGCATGCCCATTCTCTTTAGCTGTCTCTTTAGCTGTCTCCTTTCTCTCTCTCTCTCTCTCTCTCTCTCTCTCTCTCTCTCTCTCTCTGCTTGCAAATAAGTAAATAAAACTATTTTAAAGGTGTGCCATCAGCAAGCTTTCCCATGAATCCACTCTGCTGACTGACTTTATATGCAGTCATGTGACCATATTGACAATCTCTACGACAGAGGTGCCATAAAGTTATATAATGGAGCTGAAAACTTATCACCAGGTGACACGCATGTGTCTGTGCTGATGCTGGTGTAAACAAAACTGCCATGTTGCCAACCATATAAAATAGAGTACCTACCATTATGTAGAGTTTGGTAACAATAAACAGCTATATTCCTGGTTTATGTATTTACTGTACTATATACCTATCATTATTTTAGTGTGCTCCATATAAAATAAAACTTAACTATAAAATAGTATCCTTGGAGTCATTTCTCATGTGTCCGTGTTGGTTACTTTGTCTAGACTACGTCAGCCACATGGCTGGCGTGGCTGACCTCCACCATGGAGGTTTTTATAAGTGCACTCTATGACGTGAACACCAAAATCAAATCACCAAATCACCTCATCATGCTTTTCTCACAACGGATCCCTGTTGTGAAGCCACACATGCCTGTAGTTTCGGAATTCCTACAGGTCCCCCACAAGATATCTATGATGACTATGTGAAGAGAACATTTAAGGTATAAAATTGTCTAATTCGGGAAAAACTAGAGAATGAGGAAGCTATGTTATTTTGGTCTCCTAATTCACCACAGGCCTGCCTGTTGTAGCCAACAAAGATGCCAACTGAAGGCTCCGACAACCAGAGCCTCCGCATGGCAGATGCTGGTCTGAACTGGCCGCTCCTTATTTTATGAGGCAAGAAATCCATTTCAAAGGCAAACTTGACCATTCACTCCCCTACTGAAAAATTTTGCCAGGATCCTGTTTCCTAAGCCCAAATTCCAACCACTTATTGGGAAGCAGGCTTTCTGCCCTCACCTTTGCTGTTCCACACTCTATCTCTTCCTTGCCCTTACTCCCAGAATGCATTTTCTATGGTTCCTCAGCACACAATTTCTAGAAGTTTCTTTGACTTTCCATTATGTGTTATTCACTCTGACTCAGCTGTATAATATGGCATGAGTTACCTCAATTCTCTGTTTCTTTATTGATGTGTAAACCAGGAATTAAAAATCATGCCTACCTCAGAACTTACGAGAATTCAGAAAGACAATGCTCCCAGCACTGGCTGCCACAGAGCAAATGGTCTCCATTCCTGTCCTCACCTCTTCCTCTGCCTTGTGATCACTAGTTCCCCTTGCAAACAGGACCTAGAACAATGATTGCTCCCAGCATAAACCTATTTCTGCCCACAGCATCGGAACTGGTTACTTTTATTCTATTTTTTAGTTTATTTCAACAAACCACCGTTTTAGATTCTAGCTTTATAACTTTAGAACTTCCAATTCTGTCTTGTATTTAGTTTCCCAATGCCAAATGCAGCCACCTTTTATCCATATTTTTTCTATCTATCTAAGCTGACACCTTCACCCTGTAACCCTTGGTTCTTTCTCTGTCTCTCCTCCTCTTCTTCTTTTGTCTTCAGTTCCTTCTTTCCTGTCTTTGTTGAGAACTTTAATGTATGAACACACAGTAATTTGGACAGGTTCCTATCTCTTTATCCTTTTTGGTCCTCTCTTCCCAATTTCCCCCATTCCCCAAGGAACCCCTTCTTTCAGGATATTCCCTCCTCGGTCCTTCTGTCTCTTTATCCTCCCCATCCTCCATGTCACAGTGTTGTTGGGCTCAGAATCATGCTGCTCTTTTGATGTATCAGTAGCCATTGTACGGCCATGCATGCAGCAGGCGGTTCAGGTTGGGAGACAGTCCCCCATAGTAGACCTATGCACCCTGTGGTTCTTACCTTCCTTACACCCCCTTTCCACAGTGCTCTCTGATCTGTGGAAGGCATGGTAGAAATCTCCTTGAACACTTTGACCATTTAGAAAGTGGGGAAAGGGAGCCGTGGTAGAAAGGGGATGAAGTAAGTGTAGGGCATCTCCTAGGGCAGGGAGAGTAGAGGACAGGTGGCCATCCTCTCAGTCTGTCAGCTGACCTCCAGAGTGCAGTGCACCTCATCACTTCTGAAGGTCCTGCAGCACTTCTCACAAAGCAGGTTCCCAAACCACACACTCCCATCCTGGCAGCCAGAGCCATCTCTGTGGGCAAATCTATGATTGTGGAAGCTCAACAGACCCTCTTGGGGATTCTGGCCTTGCCACCCTTCAGAGCTCGTGACCCAGGTCGTGACATTGCCTACTTGTTCCCAGCATGACTTTGACCTGGTTAAGAGAGAATGCATTCTATTCTTACTTCCTAAGGCAGCTCTGCTTTGCTGAGATCTAACTCTATTCCAGATGTTGAATCTGAATCCAGAGGGGAAAATGACTTAAGACCCTTTCCCCACTTTGTCCAGAGAAAAAGTCACAAATGACCTCATATTCCATTAATCCAATTCTTCTTGTTGCATTTTGGCCATGGACTCTACCAACAGGGGTGCCTAAGACTTAGAGAACCAACCCATAAAGCTTTTCATTTGTAAATTCTTTCTAGCTTCTTGTAGTATCCCAAGTGATTGTCTCAGATAACTTATTTCTAATTAACATTGATAATATGTGAAGATATTTTCCTTCTAAGAAATGGAAACCCTTCAGAATAAACTAAAGTTCCCCATGATCTATCTCCCTCCACAATTCTCCCTAGACATAACTGCTGGTACTGTGCTGTATAAATGCTTTAGAAATATCTGTATGTAATATACTTAACAAATTGCATGTACATAAGATATAGGGAAAGCTGTTCATACATTTTTAAATGAATTATATCATACTGAAGGTGCTGTTTTGTAAATTGTTTTGTTTCCACTTAATTTGATTTTGAAGTTTCTCCATGTTTTTAGAGAGCTCTACCTCACCGAAAAGAAAAGGCTACATTGTACTCTCTTACACAGATCTTTCATTATTTATTTAATATCTGACCCTGCTGAAGGATTTCAGATTGTTGCTAAGTTTGGCTTTTGTAAATGAAGCTATACTAACCATGCCCACACATGTCTCCTATGTACTCACATGGGCTTATCTGGAGAAAGACACTGGGTCAGATTTCCATAGTGACAATTGCCAATGTCATTCCAGATGTCTAAAAAGTGTCTTATGCTTCCTCTACTGTTAGGAAGGAGCCCAAGGTGAGGAAGGCATGGTGACAGCAGCAGGAGCAGAGTGGATCACATTGTGTCCCCAAGCAGGAAGCAGAGCACACATAGGAAGTGGAGGGAGACTACAAAAACTCACGCCAGCCCCCAGTAACTCACTTCCTGTAGCAGGGCTCTACCTTTTAAATGTTCTAGAATCTTCCCCAACTGTGCTACCAGCTGGGTACCAAGTGTTCAAACACTTGCTTGCAATGTGGTGAAGGGTATTTTAGATTCAAACCCCAACACTCCAGCTCTCCTTTCACGGTGTCATTCAGTGTTTGACATGGTTATCTGGTGGGCCAAGTGACCTGCTCTATCTACATCAGAACTACAGTGAGACATGGGCACCACATGGCCTCCTACCAGGCTTCAGCTCAGTTGCTTCAAATCGTCTTTGACCTCCTTGAGCCTCTTGAGTCATCATCTGAGCAATAAAGTAGGCAAGCTATTTAAGGTGGATTTACTGCTCATCTGTCAAGGGCTTGGGGTAATGCTCCGTGTTGTATATCTTAAATGTGAATACAAGCTTTATCCCTCGCCTCTAGGATCTTATGACTGGATTAAAAAGGAAATACTAATTACAAGCATAAAGCAGGTAACAAGGCGAGGCTGTGAGTGATTAAGTGCTAAGCATTAGCAAGCGCAAAGTGCATGCAGCTAGAAGGAAAGGGTGCTCTGTGAAAGCAGACTGAGATGGAAAGCTTCAAGAAGTGAGGAAGCCTTGAGATGAATCTGAATTGGTGTGAAGACGTTGGGTGGTGAAAGAAATAAAGGGCCTGGATGAGGGGAAGGACTACATGGGCTTTAGAAGTGGAGAGTGGCTGGCTGCAGAGAGTTTAAGCAGGAGAGCTGGGAGAAAGGCAGTTAGACAGGGAGAGTCACTAGGTGGGGTAGGAATGTCTCAGGAGGGACTGAACCATCGTTCATTAGTTCACCAAGAACTGAAGATGACAACGCTTTCTGCTCACCAGTGATTCCAGATTTCTGATGTGATGGACAATGGAATACTATACGAAGAGTAGAGGCGGAGGGATGGGCAGTGCCAAGGGGCTAGTTGAACTGGTTTTCTCAATGGTATTGCAGGCTTGGGTGGAAGCAGCCATATCCAAGAATGAGAAAATGAGATGGCTTTAAAGTGGGGCCACTGAATGATGCCATAAGATGACATCAGCATAGAACCCAGACACATGTGTCAGGAGAACTTACTCTGGAGTAGCCCTCCTCTTCCTCCCCCTCTTACATTCATTCATTCTCCCCTACTACAGGAGAGAAGGTAGACTGGCTTGCTACTTTCATGGCACTTTTACATATGTAAGTGTATATGGTGCACACACAAGTGTGTATGCATGTTCACATGTGTGGGGGCACTCATGTCCATGTGGTGCATTGCATGTGTGTGTGTGTGTGTGTGTGTGTGTGTGTGTGTGTGTGTGTGCATGCGCGTGCGCAGAAGTTGGGTGTCTTCCTCATTCACTCTCCACCTTATTGTTGAGACCCATAGCTCACTGATTCAGCTAGATTAGCTAGTCTGCAAGCCCCAGGGATCCTCTGTCTCTGCCTCCACAGCCCTGGGATTACAGGTGTGGAACACCATGACTGACGTTTTCACGTGGGTACTAGGGCTCCAAAATCAGTTCTTAATGTTTGCATGAAAAGCACTTCACCTACTGAGCTATCTCCCCAGCCTTTCCATTGGTTTTAAAACACACACATAATCTACATAATCCATGCTAACAGAGCTTGGCACACACCTCCATTGAGATGGTAGGTAGAGAATGCACACCTCTCATAAGATTTAGGTGTCTTCTGTTTTGATTCCACTCCTTGGACAAGGATGTTCAGATATTTCCAGAGGGCGCCAAGAAGAAAAGTAGGATGTGTTTTTACAATCCATTTGTTCTTTCTCTCAAAAAATACTCTCCATAGCATTGGAGATACTTTGAACAAAATATGGTTAGCTGTCTTGTTCATGATCCCTGGATCATTAACTTTCTTCATGAAACCCAAGTTGCCCCAGATGGGCTACAGGAAGTGTTTTCCCAAGGAATTTGTGCAATTAAAGCAAAATTTATGTCATTCTGCAGAAATGGGAATTTCCTTCAAGGGAAGCTGCTTCACCCCCACAACTATACTCCCCTTATCTGTAGACTCAAGTCTTAACACAGAATATTAATCCCATTGTATTCAGTGAAGTCTGAATTAGTTTGTTTTAAGTAATCCCAGCCTTAGGCCAGAAAGAGGGACCCCTTCCACCTCCTACGGTCTTTTCTCTATCATGCAACCATGAGGGGCGTCATCTTACTGCAATAACTTGGCTGCTGAGAGAAACTGCTGGAAAAAATACTCTACATTTCCCATAAAATGAACAGCAACTTTCAGGAGCTTAGATATTAGGCAAATGAATATTTGGAGAAATCCACTGTTGAGGAATTCATCCAAATTATATTATGGAATAATTTATTTTAGCTTAGCTGGAAACATCACATTGTGACACTTGGTATTCTGGAGACACATACCCTCCCAGTGTCAGCAAAATTAAGGTTTTCAAAAGGCATTTCTCTTAAAACCAGCAGGGAAGATATTTAATAGCTGCCACACCAGGTACCTTTTATTTTATGTTATAAGATTCAAAATTCTCATTTAACTACCAAACTATGGTTTTCTAGTTTTAAGATTTTTCATAAATATCTTTCCTTCAGGCCCCATTTTCCATCATTTTCTCAGGCAGACGTCAACATTGCCCATCATGCAAGAGTATCAACTGTATAACAGAATGCTTCAGGTAACAGGGAGACCAGGTAACCTGCACCTGGAGGTAGGTCGGGAGGGCTGAGAAATGTTCATAGGGTTGCAATGAGGACATTTGAAATCCCATCTGCCTTGCTTCTTTTTCTGAAAGTACAAAGAACCCCATCTGCAAGGTGCCAGTTGGTTTCCAGCCATAGAAGTAGACATAAAGACAGGTAATCATTATTTGCTCATTCAAAACTAAGGGCAAGACCTGGCGGAGGTCATGCACAGGTTAGAGATGGGTTTCTGTGCATGTGTGTAAGCACATGCATTAGATACCTGGTGAGAACATGTAGGCCAGGGTCTACATTCAGCCCTGGGAGGAGAATGGAGCTATGGCAGAGCATCTGATGTTCCCATTTCAGTATGCCCAGGTGGTAAGAAAAGAAAGCCAAAACGCCCCTGTAGGTATTGTCTTACTGTTTCCCAGGTTGTCAATCAGCAGGTGACTTTAGACCCACACCCAGCTGAGATGAATCCAAGGCTTTGGAAGCAACAAAGGCCCACCTGTCTAAAAGAGAGAATGGTCTTCTTCAAAAGTCTGAGGGATTAAGAGTGATAAATTCACACAGAGAATTGAGGAGCCTTTATTAAACTTTGAAAATTCAGCCCAATTCTCCTCTACCCACCTCAGTGCCCTCCATGGCTCCTGTCTTCTTCCTGAAGACTGGGCATTATCACATACCAGCTTTCAGAAGGCACTGAAAGATGCCATTAGGACATGCTCCTAATCTGCCAGAAGGAAGGAGAAATCACCTTGACGGTCATGCAAAGTGCAGTTGGAAGGAAAGCACCCTTAGCCAGCAGTGCACGAACCCAGATACAAGGGAGCTTTTCAGAGATGAGAGAAGAAAAATG
This sequence comes from Zapus hudsonius, assembly GCA_004024765.1. Classification (NCBI taxonomy): domain Eukaryota; kingdom Metazoa; phylum Chordata; class Mammalia; order Rodentia; family Dipodidae; genus Zapus; species Zapus hudsonius. Next base: position 16,170 of record PVHP010019953.1, read on the forward strand.
AGAGCCCAAAGAAGCCCTTCGTTAGCACAGTGTTGGCAGCAAGGAGACAGGAAGCCGAAGGGGCGATGGGGAAGTTAAAGGGCGTCATCTTCTGGTTGTTCATCATTTTTGGGTCCCACTTGATGAAAAGAGACTGGTAGGCTGACATGCAGCATCCTGTGTGCTCAAGTGGCATCAGAGAAGTCACTGTGACTACAAAGGAGTAGACACCACTTTGGATGAGAGCGTCCTCATGCTTCTGACCTGGCTGCTTACTGAGCCATGGAACCCATTAGAACATGGAGGAAATGATGGAGACAAGAAATATCCTTGAGAATGAAAAAAGATTAATACTGACCGGCTTCCTCACCACAGCTGGAAAGTTGACCACGGAAGACAGATCGCAGCTCTTACAAGATCTGACTGATTAGGCCATAACTATTCAGAAAGGGTCACATGTATGCCATCTTCAGCTGACAAAATGAGGGTAAGGCTAAGGACAAGGGCACCTGGCTCTAGGAGACAGTTGAGAGGAGCATCCCAAGCAGAGAGAGTGCTAATAAGGGTATAGAGTTCATGGGAAATATGTGTACATGCACCATTCACCTGTGTGGGTAAAATCAGGAGATTCTTATTGTTGGCAAAACAGACATTGTGAAAAAAAATTAAGAAAAAACACTCAAAGGGAGAGAGGACCCAACATCTCTCTCAGTGTCCATTAAGACAAAGACTTAGAAAACTGAATCTTGGGCTAGGAGAAGACAAAAACTTTTCCAGGATTATGCAGTATTTCTCCTAGAAATAGAGAACCCTAGAGCTGACAGCCCTTTGCTGACCTGCCCTCCTGCGTCCATTGGTGGGGAGCTGCCCATCAAAACATCTAAATGGAAAGCTTTGGGTGCACTGGAAGACATTCTTACTTTGCAGCAGGACATTGCTGGTTGCCTCTCACAGTTTTCATCAGATATTTATTTATTTATTTGCAAGCAAAGAGAAACAGAGAGAGAGAGAGCGAGAGAGAGAGAGAGAAACACAGAGAGACAGAGATAGAATGGTCACATCAAGACCTCCAGCCACTGTGAACTAAATCCATATGCATGAGTCACTTTGTGCATCTGGTTTTACATGGGTACTGGGGAATTGAACCTGGGTACAAAGGTTTTGCAGGCAAGTGCCTTAACCACTGAGCAATCTTTCCAACCCTTCATCAGATTTTTGAATCCTGGCCAATATGAGCCCAGTGAATCTTCCACCTCCTTTGGGAGGTCAAAGGAGCCCTGCTGAGGTCTCCCATTCCAAGTGCTTGCAGTATGTGCATGGTCACAGCAGACTGAATCCCCAACTGGGAGAGGAAAGGGAGAAAAAATGTGGAGCTCTGAAGATAGGGAATCATGAAGTGGTCTCAGCAGTCAGTCAATATCATACAGCATGCAAAAAAATAAATGAGACTGAAGTTTCCAAAGGAGGAGGCCAGTTCTGCAGCCCCCACCCCCCCATTCCAACCGCACCATGAGTAACATAGAAAGGAGACCCTGAAATTTGTTTTCACTCTTTTACCCTTTCTCTAGGTCAAGTGTACAATGGGCATTGGACACACATTATCTCAATATAAACACACCTGCAAGATTCATGTGTTCACTGCTGCCCACAAAGGTGTGATAGTAGAAGATAAATAACTAACTCTTTTTGGGCAAAGAATGCCAACAAGAAGGAGGTTCCCCTATGCTATTCAGAGAGATCACAGCCCTGGCAACACTTTGCTTTTGCATCTCTAGTCTTTAGAGTGGAGAGAGAACACATTTCACTTGTTTTTAAACCACTCAGTTTTGATAACTGGTCACAGCATCTCCATAAAATCAACTGAACATCCTCTTTCCCATGCTCCCTGTGGAAATCTTTTCTGGAAAGGGCTTGCTGGCAGCTTGCTTCTCCCTGACAGGAACACCACAGAAGCTGGCAGGTGAGTGAGGACCAGAAACATAGTTGGAAATAAAGCTCTATTTGAGTGGTCATCTCTAGCAAGACACACAGGGCATTCTGTGTTTACAAAACTTGAAATTGTCCTGTGAAACCTACACTGTTGATTGACCAGACCCTGCTCAGGAAATCAGGAAGGGGGAAGTTGGGGCATATATAAATAGTCTTTACAGGGAGCTCATTATATGCAGAGGCCAGTCAACAGGCTTCATGTTTAATAATTGCTCATCTAGCCCTCCGAGGTAGGGATGATCTGTATGTCTACTGAATGGATGAAGTGATCTCAAGGAAGTTAAGTTACTGGCTTAAAATCTCAAAGTGGTAGAAGTGAGCTTTGACTCAGGTAGTCTCCGAAGGATGATGAGAAGTTCAGAGATGGAGGGATTTATAGGAATCCCTGTCCAGTGGGGGTTCACTTAGGGAGAGCTTCCATTAAGCTCTGAGCATATGGTGGCCCAAGAGCTGGGTGCTAACTGCCTGACCCGACAGGGGTCTTCACCGAATGAAAAGATCTGAGCTGAAGGTCTCAGCCCAAATGCCATCAGAAGTCAGATGGAAAGTGTTAAGAGGGATTTAGGAAGAATAGCCTTTAGAGAACATAGGAGCTATTCACAATTGATTTATCAAGATGCAATCATGGCTGGATACAAGGAATTCAACCCCTGAACTGATCTGGGGGGCTTTGGTCAGATTCATTCTCACAGAAGCAAGTGCCAACCAAGGGACACAGAACTGTGAGTGAAACCCTGAATAAGATGTGCTAATGGAAAGAGATAATGTGGGAATTAAGCAGTCATGATCACCTGCTTTTAATGTCCACAGAAACTTCTGGAAAACAGAAAGAAGAGAGAAGTGAGGGAAGGAGACAGAAGTGATCCATTCTCTTGTCTTTCAGAGTAAAGGTGTGGGGTGGTTTGTGGTTGTAATGAGTTGGTTTGCCCCCAAATTTCAGAAATATGGAGAGTATTCTGGGTAGTTGTTTTAGGATGATTATTTGGCAGAATTTCTTTGCTGTCATCTACAGAAATTAGATCCACAGAAGAAACTAGGTTTTGAGGATTAAGGAAGGCAGGTTATGGGAAAAGTAACGTGAAAAGAGACAAAGGAACAGCCTACCCAGCAGTGGAATTCTCTGAGACTGGAAGTTGGGATGAGTTTGAAGTCAAGGGGTCCCAGCAGCAGCTAGAAGGGTGAAAGAGCACCCCTACCATGAGAGAGTGGATAAGTGACTGAGGCCCACAGGCACCCATCAAGATACAGTGTCCTAGGTGAGGTCCTAGAAACAGCCTCCATCTATCCATGAGACTGGGAAAAGAGGAAGAAGAGGATGAAAAGATTGAATTTCCTTATACTCATAATATATATATATATATATATATATATATATATATATATTATGGAAAATAAATAATGCAATCTTTTGCACTTATGCTTACAGATTGGGGTTGGAATCTATCATAGAGTGCAATGAACCAGATCTGAGATGAGTGAAAATCTTCCATTTGGGACCATGCTTGGCTTTTGGGAGCATAATTCCCCAGATGTCACAGAAGGTGACATACCATGTCATTACCATGCCATATAAGGATGTGTCAGCGCCATACCTATGCTGCCTAAAGCCTACATCAGGTGTCCAGGCCACTTGTGGCCATCAGGATGGTAAATATTATCACACTTTATCCTCTAGGGTCTGGCTCTGGCCCACTTTCACCAGGCCAGGTTTTTCTATGTGGAGTCAGCAAGAAAGTCTACCATACACCACCGGAAGCTCCTAATCAGAGTAAAGGAGACCATTGCAAACGTGTTGGCAAGAAGTTCAGGAGTGGCAGGTACAGAAGTGAGCACCATGCCTCCAGCTATTGTATGTTGGGCACATCACATGGGAAACTTCACTAATGTGCCAGGTCTACAATTAACTTCAAGGAGCCATAAACTATTCCACTAGTTTTTACTTTATCCTTTGCTTTTTAGCAAAATGAAGAAAAATAAAAGAATTTTGAGCATTCACTGACATCTGGCTTTATTTCTCTATAAACTCACCCACTCCCTTGGAATCAGGTAATCAGTGCATAGATAAATTCAGTATGAGACAAGGTCTCACTATGTATCCCAGGTTGGTCTCAAACTAGTAATCCTCCTGCCTCAGCCTTTAAGTGGTATGCCACCCTACCCAGCACCTATAAGACTTATTTTTTGTGAAAGGAAGGGTGACCGTAATAAAAATTCCTGTAGAGATGCCCAAATTTATCAAGGAATTCAGAGAAGACAGGTTCTGTGGGAGATCGTTTGACTCACTGATTATGCCAGAACTCTCCTTCTGTTGGTCTTCCCAAGAGAGCCAACCCTGGTGTCTAAAGGAAATTAGAAGGGCAAATCAAGTTCATCTCAAACTCCCTTTATACAAGATTGATTATGACATTGCAGACAGTGACACCCACAGCTGGCCTTAGGTGCTAGCATCGGTCCACTTGGAAATAAGCAGAAGGAAGGTCTATTCAGTTATCTACGGAAGGTGTCCTTCCCTTCTTCATCTCAATGTCTCACTTTCTCTTTCACTCCAGCTCTATTACTATTTTTTTCCTTTCATCTTTGAAGGCCAAATAACAAAGCAGAACTCACCCGATGGTTTGTGGCAGAGTGGAAGGAATGCTGGGGCTAAGAAACAAAAAACTCGGGATTCTGACATCTGCCAAGTTCATCTCTGCAACTGTAAAGTGAAGGGCCAGAACTCAGAAGGCCTCTGGGCTTCTACCTCTGACACTCTGTGACTTCCACCGCTTCTCACAGACCACCACTCTTGGTGTGACCAAGGCTGGCTTCTTGGTTTAAACAGTCCCATATTATTCTCTGTCCTATCCATACCAAGAAACAAGGGATATTAAAAAATGAGGGACCCACAACCAGGCACTAGTCTGCTTCTTAGATACATAAATAACATGTTCTATATAGGCCTAGTCAATCATATTTGTGAAATAGATTTTTCTAGACCCATGTTTCCTGCAAAGTGGGTTTAATTTTCCTACTGAGGTGAAGAAGTGATCCCTAATTCCCAGAGCAATCTCTTAATGAAACATGATCCGGGCCCAGCAGGGAGCCATCATAAGACTCAAACCAAAAGAAGCCTTGAGAGAAAATGAGAGGAAATTATATGAAGAAAAATATATGCCTTTTACTACTATTTATGTCTGCCATAAAGATCCATTTGATTGTCATAACATATCATATGTGCTCCAGAGACCGAATACCACAAGAACCAAAATCCATGATTTCTCTCAACCACCAAGCGCCAGCTGTAAACCAAGACACCCTTGTTCAGCATTATTGCTCTTCCTAGTGGGTAGCTATTCCCAGGGATGTGTTTGGGACTGGACCAAAAGTCTGAGCGTGGAAAGTGTGCAGCTGGTAGGCTGGCTTGGCCCTCTTTCAAATTCAATGCCATGAACGCCTCCCAAAATCATGTGCCTGATTGAGAGGGGACTTACCGAGACTAACACTGCAACAACAAAGATTCTGATGTGGCCCATGAACTCCATGTTCAATAAATTTTACCTCGAACAAGTAGCCTAGTATCTACCCCAAGATAGGTATGTGATAACTTGCTAAACAGATAGATGGAGATCGATGGTTGGTGACACGTGTGACCCCTGCATAGACACTTCCTTCTTAAATCCAGCGGGGGCCTGGCTCTGATATTGTATTCAGAGGAAAGGACAAAATGCTGGCATCACACATGAGCATGGTGAGGTTGCTGTTATGCACACCCTGCCCTCCACAGGAGGCTCTTCCGTGGTGAAGGGAGAAAGTCTAACTTTCCTATTTCATTTTTTCTCCTTGCCAACACTAGAACCCCATAACTCTCCTGATTGGAAGGCAATCTCAGCCAGAAAGAGCTAAGTGAAGCCCAGAGAAAGGGAGGTAAGCGGGAGACCTCTGACAGAGCCTAAGCTAACCGAAAAGCATCACAAAGAGTAAGTGATCTTCAAACCTGTCCAGCCCAGCACACTCAGTATGAGACTGAATTCTTTAAAAAAAAAAACTTAATTAAAAATTTTATATAATCCCCTCTCAACACTCCTCCCTCATCTTCCTCCACTAAATATTCTATTTTTTCCCACTATTCCCTCTTCTATTTTGATCTCCTTTATTTTATTTATTTATTTCCCTGCTCAATCCTCTATGTCAACCTTTTGATGAACCCAATATTACACAGGTCTTGTGCATGTAACAATAGTCACTGTGAGGCCGTGAATGCAAGACCACTATGTGTCTGGAAGATAGTGCTCCCTAGCCCTCCTCCCCATCCGTTTCCACCACATCTTCTGCTATGGGACTGAATCCTTAGACAAGTGGCACTTTTCTGGGGCTTGTGATTGAATCATTTTGAGCTCCAACAGGCTTGGCTAGTTTTATTTCTCCCTGTAGCCAACCCAGCCTCTCTTCAGACAGCTCTACTGTGTGCTTGTAGCTTTTCTGGGTAGATGCACCATGGTCCTTCCTGGTATCCTCGCAGCTAAGACATCACCATCACAAAGACATCACCATCACAGCCCCATGCAGAGTCCATTTCAAAGCTCCATGAAGGGAATCTGAAGCTGCCACACATTGTCTGGCCTCAATGGTTTTCTGGAACCTTGGCACAAGCCTCCAAGAACCCTGTAACTCTTATATTTGTCACTCATGCCAAACCAACACCAGGAGGACGATGCTCTGAACTTCTACTGCAAAGCTCGAGGTAGAGCCTGAGCCCTACTGACCACAAGTTTGGAGGTCTTTTGAGTGCTTGTGTATCTGAACCTGAGAAAATATTGTCTTAGGAAGTTGTTTTTGAACAGGAAAATCCCACAGAGTACTCTATGTTCAGGTACTTTCCTCCCCAAATGAATTTGCATTTTCACGTCCTGGAGCCTTGGCTGTGTGGGGTTCTTGCCCTTAAGGTACCATTTGTATTGTCCCAGTACAGAGTAGGAGATTTATTAAGAATTGCATTAATCTCTATAATTATAGCTGCTTTGTCAACACCCACTCTGTCTTCACCTTTAACTACACTCACACTCTTTTTCTTGCTTAAGTACACACTTTCTTTTCATATCTTTCTGCTGTCTCTCCTGCTACAATTCTGATTAAAAGCACTGAGCACTAACCATGCCACATTATGATGGTATATTGTCTGTTACTTTTGAATTCAGCCTCAATCAAGTTTTCAGAACATGGGCAGAATGCAGCTAGATTCTTTGCCAGGATGTAACACGAATAACCTCTAACCCAGTTCCCTATCAAGTGTTTATTCCAGGGTGAAATCTCATTAGCCCGGTCTTTAATGTCCACGTGTGTATCTACACTTCTACCATCTTCTACACTTCTACCCAAATCCTTCCTTTAGCTGTACTTAAAGTAGTTTAAGATTTCTCTACTCATACTTCCAACTACCACATTCTTCTTAAAAACCAATTCAAAAGACCTAAAAATGACATGGTTAGGTTTTCATAGCAATAACCACACTTCTCAGCACCAAATTTCTGTATTAATTATTTTTCCTGTTGCTACTACCAACCACCAAATACTTGGCAAGAAGCAACTTAAGGAAGGAAAGAAGAAAGGAAGGGAGGAAAAAGTGAAGTAAAAAGGAAAGAAGAAAGGAAGGAAGAAAAAAGTAAAGGAAAAGTTAAGTAGGGAAGGAAAGAAGAAAGGAAGGAAGGAAGGAAGGAAGGGAGGGAGGGAGGGCGGGCTGGAAGGAGAAAAGGAAGGAAGGATTTCTTTTGGCTCACAATTTAAGGGGATACGGTCTATCTTGGCAGGGAAGTCGTGGCAGTGGGTGACTGGAAGGCAGCAGCAGTGTGTGGAAGCTAGGTGCTCACATGTCTGTGGACCAGAAAGCAGAGCGAGACGAGTGCTAGTGCTCAGCTCATCCCCCTTTTCCTTCTGCTGCTCAATTCAAGCCCTCAGTCCTCTGGATGGTGCCGCTCTCATTCAGGGTGATGTCAGCCCTGCTTGCTTGATGGAGTCAGTATTTGCTTTTGTACTCTGTTCTCTCACTCTGCTAGATATTCTGGTTCCAGTCCACTGCTCATGAAAATAAGCTATCACAACAGGGGCTGAAGGAAAACAGAAGCACCAGTCTACAACATCAGCAGAACCTCTCCCAGAAGTGTGACTTTCAGGAAGCACATGTCTGGGGTCTGAAGAAGTTAATTTGGCATGTACGCTGCAGTGTATTTATGTACCATCTGATGACACACAGCCTTTCAATTAGGTTACAAGCTCTTCCAAATCAATTGTACTCATATTTTCCCCAGTTTTTCATGAGTTTGTATAAAAAATGGAATTTAAGCTCATCTGTGCTGGCTGTAGTCACAGAAAGAGAACTTGGTGAACAGTTAGGTGAGGACAACTTTATATCAATGTCATGGGTGCTCCAAATAGAAGGTGGTCATGAGAAAACCCAATCATAGCTCTTTCCCCCTTCATTCTGTTTGATGTGGAAAACTTGACAAATTATAATGCTATTCTCAGTTCAGACAAAATCTATAATTTTGATGATAAAATTAACTTTATAGTTTTTATATGAACACAAATTATATGCAGAGAACAGATATAAAATATAGTTTTTAATGAAATTAGTATTGGTAGAAAAATACTGGAATTTGTGATAACTCACAAATAATTTATAATTTTGTGAAAACAAATCTCTATGTCCCAGCATATGAGATAATAACTGTAGTCTGGACTGTTTTATAATGACAGAAAATAAGAAAGTTCCAAGAAAAAAATAACCCAGAATGATGAAAATGTATCAAGGAGATGCAAGAGCCAATAACAAGAGCATCCAGTGTCCAATAGTTAAGCAGTTTGAGCACCAAAATAAACACCATAGTGTTACATTATAATGCACAGTATAAAATAAACATCCAGAACTCTATACCCATGTAAATAAGTGATTGGATAAATAAGAGGGAGGGAGAAGAAAAATAGTCTTTATAGTATTCTAAATAATTTATGCACGCCTCTTTTCTCCAGGAGGACTTTATGACTCCTTCCTGCCCTCATTTGGGCTGCAGTTAATGACTGCCTTCCAAAGAATACAGTATGTCAGGGAGAATAATAGCTATGTGACCTCAGAGCAAATTAGGTCTGTGGAAAGCTAAAAAGATTTAAAATTAGGCAGTCTGACTTTTGTAGCATCCTTTTTTTTGTTTGCTTGTTTATTTTATTTTACTTTATTTTATTTTATAATAAAAACAGACTTTTACATAGGCCAGGCTAGCCTTCAACACACTATGAAGCCAAGGATGACCCACCTTTCTCTACCTCTGGAGTGTTGCTTTACAGATGTGCACCACCTCCCCTTGCTTTATCATCACTTGATTTTTTTTTCATTTATTTGTAAGCAGAAAGACAGGTATGGAGAAGAGAAACAGAGAGAATGGGCATGCCAGGACCTCCAGCTACTGCAAACGAACTCCAGATGCATATGCCACTTTGTGCATCTGGTATTACATGAGTACTGGGGAATCGAACCTGGGTCCTTAGGTTTTGCAGGCAAGTGCCATAACTGTTGAACTATCTCTCTAGCCCTTATCATTACTTTCTCTAGTTTGTTACTGGGCCTGTTGCACTGTGTAGTAGCTCTTCCTCTTCTTCCTCCCTATCCCAGGCTGCCCCTGGGGTAGTGTTGGCACTCATGAATCCAGGTTTGCCTTTCTGTTTTCTATGTTAAGGTCACACAGAATCTGCTCCCTCTTACCTGAACTGCCTACCAAGCCAGAAAAACTGGTGCCAACACGGGGTAATGGCTTCCTGTCAGAAGCCTGTTCTCTCATCTGTGATCTGACCTGTTGGGAGAGAGACTCCAAGCACAGGGAAGAGCGGTACAAACAGGATGGGAAGGGGAGCTATCCTCCCTGGAGACTTGAGTGACATCAGAATGGACAAGCAAGAGGAATCACCTCACCAACCTTCGAGAGAAACTTTAAAAATAGCAACAGCCTCTTTCTTGATGGAACTATGGTGACAGTATATCTGGGCCACCTGAGGAAGGGATCCAGCTATTGTCATTTGTCAGGTTTGTATGCACAACGGCAAAACATTGGGGAATTGTCAGTTTGCCGGTAGACTTTGACACAGGATTCACATCCAGACTGGAACCTTAGGATCTAGTTGTTTGGCTTAGTTGTCTAAAGTGAGCAAAGCAAACACAGTACCACAGAGTTGGTGATGAATCACTTTTTCCCCATCCGTGGAAAGAAAGAGGTGTCATGTACTCATTAGTTCATTCATTAGGCACCTGCTCCTTTCCAGACACGACACAGATGACAGGATCAATATTATGTGTTCCATTTCCTTGAGCAGCTCCCGGCTTGATGGCCTGGGATCCAGGCCCAGATGTAATCTGAGTAGCTGCACACTCTGTACCAATGCCTTGGCCTTTTCCTAGGCCTTAATCTTATACAGTACACGAGATTAGAGAGAGGGTGTTTGCTAAGGATGGACACCTCTTACACTTCTATTTTTTATGAATGAACATTCATTCAACAAGGATATGCCAGCACCTTCCATGTAGCAGGTATTGTGCTTTTCAAAGCCATCGATCTTCCTTCATGGAGCTTATTTATGTTCCTGCGGAGGTTAGAACATCAGAGAGTGAAAATGCCATGAGACCATGTGATGCACTCCAGAGCTAAACAGGAGATACAAGAGGAGAATCAAGGACAGGCTCCTTGGAGGAAAGTGAGTTGAGTCTTCAAGACTAAGAAGGAATGAATTAGCAGATTGAGAAGGCTGGGAAGGGAATTCTTGGCAAAAGGAGGATCATGAGAAAAGATGAGGAAGCAGAAGGAATGATGCTTGTCTTAAAGAATTATAAGTAGGCCAAGATGCTGGGGAGGGGACACCAAAATTGTCAGTAGGACAAAGGAGAAGGGAGGAAAGGAAAGGACAGGAGAGGAGAAGAGAGGGCAAAAGAGGAAGCATGCCAACATAGGAGGATTATGAAGCACAATAGAAAGGAAATGAGGGAATCAGATTGTTGAGAACTTTGTCTCCCATGCTTAGGACATGAACTTGGGCATTTAGAGGTCACAGAATGTCTTCAAGAGCAGAAAGCTGAGGTTAGAAGTAAGCTTTACAGTATGGGCAGCACATAGTGGAGGGAGTTCAGAAAAAGCAGTTCAAAAGTTGGCAGATTTAAGGCTCGGAAAGTGCTTCTTTTTCTCTTCTCTTCTTCCGTTCCCTCCCTGCCCTCTTCTCATGTTTCCTCTTCCCTTCCTTGGGATGCCCAGGAAGCCGCGAGGGTTTCGTAGGAAGGAAGGAATGTGTGTGGTTGCTCCAGGGCTCTGCACCCAGAAGAGACAGTTTTGTGACTCTATAAGGAGCTGGTGGCATCCATTCCTGCTAGGATTCCTCTCAGTTAAGAGCAGACTCCAGCCCATAAGAAGGCAGAGACTGCCTGGAAATGATTCATCAAGAGTGTCACAGATGACACCAGATTCTAAGAATCTAAACTATGTGGCTTCGCTGAGTACTGTCCTCAATTTAAGGGGCTCTCTTCTTTCATTGTGTGGCTCTGGGTCAGTGGAGGGTGCCTGATTTGTTCATATCCATCCCCAAACTTTGTAAAATCGTTGTCAAGGGTCAGTGCGCCCCACAACCCTGCCCACCAATCCTGACTTCTGGCATTACCAGCCCCCAGCCTGCTCCTGCTACTGAAGTTTCAAACACCCCCCCCCACACACATATACTACCTAGCATTAGAGGGACCAAGCACATGCCACAACCTCACCAGTCCTCACCATAAACTCCTTCGTGGGCCCTACTGAAGGCCTGTAAAAAAAATCAACCTATCATCTCGAAGTGGGTAGGTCACAACATAGAAAGAACACACAAGCAAAGTGCCACACACTGTGCAACTTCACCTAGCCCCACTTTAGAAATCCCTAATGAAAATATCAAAGAAAGGGCACAGATGCAAGCCCAGGAGGAGATGACATGTGCAGGACATCTCTGCATAAATGGAGTCTGTATCCAGATTATTAATGGAAATGGAAGTAAAAATTGATAATGTAAGTGAAAATGTGCAGACTCAGCTCACAAGCTTTGCCACCAGGCTTAACACAATTGAGAAAAAACAGACAGACTTTGGTAGAACAGTAAATGAGCTAAAGGCAAACCAGCAATCAGAGGAGCTCAAGGAGCAGCTGGCTAAACTAAACAAAGACATAATCAAATACAAGAATGATTACGAGGAAATATTAAGAAAGAAATGAAAATGCAACTCAGCAAAGAGATGGAGACCATAAAAAAAGCTCTATTGGAAAGCCAATATCAAATGGAGATATTGAAAACATCCCTTGAATCCCTCACTACCAGAGTTAATAATCTGGAAGACAGAATGTCAGACATGGAAGACAAAGCAGAACAAAGAGATCAGGATGACAAAAACTTCGATAAGTTCAAAAAAGCATGCAAACAAAATATAAGGGAACTTTAGGACACCCTTAAATGACCAAACCTCTGGATCATGTAGATACCAGAGGGGGAAGAAATTCAGGCCAAGGGGATAAAGAACATATTCAAGAAAATTATTGAAGAAATTTTCCTGATTCTTACAAAAGAGAGTCCCATTCAGATCCAGGAAGTGCACAGAACACCAAACAGGTAGGACCAAACAAGAAATTCTCCAAGACACATCATGGTAAAAACCCAAATACTGAAATCAAAGAGAGGGTTCTAAAAGCAGCAAGAGAAAAACAATCACATATACCCATCTGAGTAACATCAGATTTCTCCATGGAAACCATGAAGGAGAGAAGGGCTTGGAATGGACTTCAGAGCCTAAACCACTATGGCTTTCAACCCAAACTAGTGTACCCAGTAAAAGCATCCCACATAATAGATGGAGAAAGGAAAACATTTCATGATAAAAGCCAGCTCTACAAATATATGAACACAAAACCAAATCTACAGAGAATATTTCATGAAATATTCCACACAGAAGAGTCAAACAACCAACCCCAAGAGCCTCCCAGAGGTCAGCCATGATAACACAGTGTAGAAGATCAAAACAACATGAGAGGCATCAAATTCCATAAACACTTCATCACGACAGGGATTAAATCAAGCCTCACAATTATAACATTGAATATTAATGGTCTTAACGCTCCCATAATAAGACAGGCTAGCGAGCTGGATCAGAAAAATGGACCCTCCCATTTGTTGCCTCCAAGAAACTCATCTAACCTCTAAAAACAGAAACCTCCTTAGATTAAATGGATTAAAACTAACTTTCAAGCAAATGGAAACAAAAAAAGCACATGTGGCTACATTAATATCTGACAAAATAGACTTTAAACCAAAAGAAATAAAAAAGAACAAGGAAGGAAACTTACTCATCAAGGGAACAATTCAACAAGAGGATATCACCATCATAAATATGTATGTAGCAAGTACAGTTACACCACAGTTCATAAAGCAAAACTTATTAGGAAAAAAAACCCAAAAATAAACTCCAACTCCATCATAGTTGGAGACTTAATACCTCACTGTCATTTTTAGACAAATGATTCAAACAGAGGATCAGCAGGGAAATAATAGAGCTCAACAACACCATAGATCAATGAGACCTAACAGACATCTACAGAACATTCCATCCCAACTCTACTGAATATACATTTTTCTCAGCAGCTCACAGAACCTTCTCAAAATAGACCACATATTAGGCCGTAAAACAAGCCTCAAAAATTCAAGAAAATTGATACAACCCCCTCTATCATTTTGGACCACAATTCATTAAAGCTGGAAATAAGCAATGAGAGAAAAATCAGAAAATACACCAACTATTGCATACTGAACAATATGCTACTAAACAATGAATGGGTAGTTCAAGAAATTAAAAAAGAAATAGAAAATTTTATTGATCTAAATGACAACAAAAAATACAATATGCCAAAACTTATGGGACACAATAAAGACAGTCCTGAGGGGAAAATTGATACTACTAAATGCCTTCATAATAAAGATAGAGAGATCTCAAATTATTAACCTAACTTCCCACCTAAAAGCATTGGAAAAATTAGAACAATCCAACACTAGGAGCTCAAGACAAAAAGAAATAATTAATATCAGAGTGGAGATCAATGAATTGTAGGCTAAGAAAACGATTTTAAAAATTGATGAAACAAAGAGCTGGTTCTTTGAAAAAAATAAACAATATTGATAAGCACCTGGCCAATCTAACCAAATGGAAAAAAGAGAAGTCCCAAATCAACAAAATCAGAAATGAAAAGGGAGAGATTACAACAGACACCAATGAAATAGGAAGAATCATCAGGACATACTTCCAAAACCTCTACTCCACAAAATTGGAGAACCTGAAAGAAATGAATGAATTCCTGGACACCTATCACCTATCAAAGCTTAATCCAGAACAGATAAAACTCCTAAATAAGCCTATCACATCAATCAAAATTGAAAATGTAATAAAAAACCTCCCCCAAAGGAAAAGTCAAGGACCTGATAGATTCTCAGCCAATTTCTACCAAACCTTCATCACAGAACTGAAACCACTCTTTCTGGAGCTCTTTCAGAAAATTGGAGAACAGGAAATGCTTCCAAACTCCTTCTACAAAGCTACCATTACCCTAATACCAAAACCAGAAAAAGAAATAACAAGAAATCTATAGACCTATATCCTGATGAAGTTAGATGCAAAATTCTGAATAAAATCCTTGCAAACCAAATCCAACAACACATCAAAAGTATTATCCACCTTGACCAGGTTGGCTTCATCCCAGGGATGCAGGGTTGGTTCAACATATGGAAATCTATAAACATATTCCACCACATTAATAAACTCATACACAAGAACCACACAGTCATCTCAATTGATGCAGAGAAGGCCTTTGACAAAATTCAACATCACTTCATGATCAAAACACTGGAGAGAATTTTCATAGGGGTTTATACCTCAACATAATGAAGGCCATATACAAAAATCCTAAAGCCCAAATCATAGTCAATTCAGAAAGACTTAATGAGTTCCCACTAAAATCGGGAACACAAAAGGGGTGTCCACTCTCACCATTGCTCTTCAACATAGAGTTTGAAGTCCTCGCTCAAGCAACAAGACAGGTTAAAGACATAAAAGGGATACAAATTAGAAAGGAAGAAGTGAAACTACCCTTTTTTGTGGATGACATGATCCTATA
>PVHP010019954.1:0-30911 GCA_004024765.1 Zapus hudsonius
AGCAGAGGGCTGGACATCACCTCTGCCACAGGACTGCAAACAGCGGCAGGAAGGTGTGCCAAATACTAGCAAGGGGAAGCTGGCTTATAACCCCATAAGCTCGCCCCCAACAACACAGCTTCATCGAGGTTGTAAAACCCAAACTGCCATCAGCTGAGGACCGATCTATCAGAACACATTCATTTGTTTGTGGGGGACAACTGTATCAAACCATGACACCAGCACAGAAGACTGCCACCCCTGCTTGAGTCAGTCCACACACTGTTGTGCCTTGCTCACCCTGGGGCCACTGGCCTTTCCTGCCTCAACCCTCCTATCCTCAGCCCTTGTTTCACCCAGCCGTAGACACAACCCTCAACTTATCTTGCTTGCTGGAGTGTGCAGTCCTGGAGGCCTACCTGTCTCAGGCCCCAGCAATTGCTGCCATGGCCCTCTCTGGCCTACATCTGTGTGTGTGTGTTGAGGGGAGGGCTACCTCATAGCCCAGGTTGGCCTCAAACTCACTGTAGCCAAGACTGGCCTTGAGCTCCTGCCTCAGCCTCTCAAGTATTAGGGTTAAAGATGCACCACCATGTCCAAGCCTACATCTTTTCTCTAACCCCCCCCCCCATACCACCACCAGTAGCCTGGCCAACCCTTCTGAGACCCATGCTGACAACTTGACCAAGTGTCCCATGGCCCCTGGCAAGTCACAGATTGACTAGCTTAGCTGACACTATTCTACAGGTCAGAAGTCCAAAAGGTCTCAGGCTGAGCTCAGGTATGAGCAGGTCTGTTGGCTTTCCAAAAGACTTCCTTTCCTTTGTGGCTTCTGGGAACCTCTGCTTTGTCACTTACCCTTCCCACCCCCAATTGGCAACTTTGCATTTTCTGTCTGACGCATTGTCCTGCCACAAGGCTGCTTGGACTCCTGTGGTGACCTAAGGAACTTGGGAAGGTCCCCCTCTCACTATCCTTAGCCCCATGTGAAAAGTCCCTTCAGCTGTGTTGAGGACATACCCAGAGGTCTGGGGCATAGGATCAGGGTCTCCCAGGGCTGTTCACAGCAGACTTGCTCACTGCTAAGGAACATAGGTGGTCCTGAGCCCCACACCTCACCCATAACCTTCAGGCTCCTGCCACTGCCCAGCTCCCATAGGGCCTCACCATGACTCCTGACCCAATGGTTCTGGCTCTGCCGTCTGTCCTTCCTCCCTCCCCCCCCCACACACGGCCAAAGCCAAGACCTGCCTGTTCTTAGAATCCAGTATATTTTTAACTTCCTATTTTGACTTCCAGGATCATCTCTGAGTCATCCAGTGCTCTCTGGCCACAGTCCCTGTGGGGACTGCCTTTGGAACCAGACAGATGAATGTGACAGGAGCATGTGACTACAGCTGCTGACACAAAGGCAGGACTTGTCTTTGGTGGGAAAATGAGAGCTGGAAGCCTCTCTCCATAGAAGCCCTGGATGCTTGAGTCATGTGCTCAGTCAAGAGCCGATGGCAAGAGTGATAATGTCTGCCAAGCACACATGGTCACCAAGGGACAGGCCAACTCAAGGCAGGAACAGAGCTGGAGGTTTCGTGAATGACTGGAATAGGAAAGCATGGTGGGCCATGTGGGTAAGCTGGGCATGTGGAGGGGCACAGCCCCCAGAGTCCAGGGATAGTCCATAGATCTGTTGAAACCCCCGTCTAAACACTCAGGAGGATCATCGAAATATCAAGGCCAGCCTGGGCTACAGTGTAAAACCTTGTGTCAAAACCCAATAGAACAGCTGGGTGTGATGGTGCACACCTGTAATCCCAGCAGTCAGGCAGTCAAGGCAAGAGAATCAGGAGTTCAGGACCAGCGTGGGCTATGTGAGACCTTGTCTCCAACCTGCGCACTCCAAAAAGAACACCATGCAGAGTTCAATTGCCTCCCCCCCCCAAAAAAAAACACCATTTGTAGTTCAGTGTGGAATGCAGGCAGCCCCTGAGTCGGGGTGGGAGGAGGTGATGGTCAGAGCCACATGAATGACAGGCTGGCTAGGTTCACACTAGACAGTGAGATGGATCTGTTGCATGTATTCCCCACAAGCCATACCTCACAGGAAGTTATATGTTTTATCCCATTCCTAGTTTTTTGTTTTTTGTTTTTTTTTTTTTTTTTTTGAGGTAGGGTCTCGCTCTAGCTCAGGCTGACCTGGAAGTCGCTATGTGGTCTCAAGCTCACAGGGATCCTCCTACCTCTGAGCGCTGGGACTAAAGGTGTGCCCCACCACGCCTGGCTTCATCCCTAATTTAAATCACATTAACTTTATAGGCTTCTCTCCCACTTGGTCATTTGTCATTTTATTAGTGATTGATGGTTTAAGGGGCTAGCAGATGAGTGTCCATCCAGTTTTACATGTGTTGTATTGTTAATAGAGGCCAGCCACTCCTGGAGCCTGGGGCAATGTTATTCCAAAAGGTCAGGCTGCAAGGTTCCAAGTCCTCAGGACAGTTCCTAGTCCATTGACAGGACAGTCTGCCAGTCCCCAGCATCAGTCCTCTCTGACCCTGCCCACCCAAGCCACCACCCCACTGTTCCCTCCTCTGCTCAAAACCTACCACCTTCAGCAGTAGACCCTAGGCCTTCCTACAGCATGAGGACAGGGCCCATCCTCCTCTGGTTGCTGAAGTCCACTTCAAGCCCCACCCCCAATCAGCTTCTATGTAAAGCCTACCTCTGCTGAGTGAATAAGTAACCAGGGACAATACAGCCACATGCCCACCTCCCCCTGTGCTCTGTTCCCTGAAGGCAGGCAAGCCAGCAGTGTCGTGGTTTCTCTGTTCCCTACAGGCTAGTCCAGAGGTCCTCTATGCTTTGCCCAGTTATGGTGCTCCCATAGCCCCAGACCCTCACCCTGGCCCAAGCGATACCATACTCCATTCCCTGCAAGGCACACCCAGGACCCCCGGGAGGAGCACCCCTCTGCTGCCTCATAGTCAAGGTCCATGGCTGTGCACACAAGCCTCTGTTCCTGAGTGGTGGGCATCATTCATTTGCGCATCCATCTAAGCAAAGTGCTCACAGCTTATACTGGCTCTGCCCACCTCCCTGCACTCTGACCTCATTTAAAAGGCAGATAACAGCTCATACAGTAGTGGTGTGCCCATTTTATAATGAAGAAAATGACAGATGGGTTTCATATAGCCCAGACTAGCCTCAAACTCAAACTCACTAGCTAAGGTGACCTTGAACTTCTGACCCTCTTATAAGCCTGGGTTCTGATTGCACCAAATGGGAGGCCCACAGGTGGTGCCTTCTTGACATGGGATGCTGCAGGTGAGTTCATCAGGAAAAGGAGTGGGTGGGGCCAGGCCTATGAGGATATCAAGAATGGGGGTCCATGGCATCCAGAGCATGGTGATGGTGGCTCAGAATCCTCCGTCCTGCATCGCTCTTCCCCAACACAGGCACACCCCCCATTGAAGACGGCCTTGCACTGTTGTCCAGGCTGGTCATAGGAACACCACACTCTTGCTCTGGGTCAGGGTCTCAGAAGGTTGTCCAGGCTGACCATAGGAACAGTACATGTCCAGCTTCACTCACTGCATCCTTGGGCTCAAAGTACATGTGGCAGAATCTTCTGGAAATGTATTCAGTCTGTAGACACCCAGTTCTTCCTCTGGAGTCTGGCTCAGTCCTAAGTGCCCCAGGTGGCTGGACCATTTCCCCATCCACTGCTAAACACTATTACTTGTCCCCAGAAAGCACCATGTCACCACCAGCCACAAGTGCTATATGGTAGTTCTCACCTCCAGGTGAACTGCTCAGTCCAGACTGGGTGACTACAACTCACCTTCCATCACAGATGGACATGGAGGTGCTCGTGATAGCCCGGTCCCCACACTGCCAGCTGCCACACTCCAGCTTGGGGATGACAGCCCCCAGCCCAGGGACATCCTCAGCTTGGGGTAAACAGAGCCCTGGATTCTACTCGTGCAGGGTATAGTATCACTCACCTGTAATCCTGGCACTCGAGAGGTGGAGGCAGGAGGATTAGGAGCCTTCGGCCAGCCTTGGCTCCGCAGGGGAATGAGAACACAACTAGACTCCTAGGCTATGCTCCCAGCTCTCCAACACAACTGTCACCATTAGGGGAGTTGGGGGGTTATTGATTAAGGCTGCAAAGCCACTCTGGCTTTGTGCTCCATGGGTCTTTTTGGTAAGCATCTTGCTTGCTTGGGTCTTCTAGAACCTGGAGGTGTGGAGGCAGATTCCGCCTTTAGCTGCAGCAGGTTTGCTGATCTCTGTGGTGGGGGTGTCCCAGGAGAAGTGGGAAGAAGGGACAGAGTCCAGGTTCCCTGGATATCCTACCAGTCAGACAGAACCCGGTGTGACCCAAAGAATCTTCTAGTGCCCAGACAGGCACCACAAACCCAGGAAAGGGCTGTCCTATCACTGGCAGCTTCCTGTCCGTATGGGGGATGCTTAGGGAAGGGAACTGGGACTGTTGCATCTGACCTAGGGATGCTAACGTGAGCTGTGAGCACTCCAAACACTGAGGCTTCAGCAGCCAGGAAGTTATGCCTGCACTGGCCAGGCCCAGAACAGCAAAGCTGGAAGCCTGCTCCCCACTCTCAGGCCCTCCCTGCTGTGGGCTGCCAGGAGGGAAGGAGAGAAGGAAGGAACATTCTTCCCTTTTTGCTGAAGGAAATTCTGCTAAGAGCAGAGGAGACCTATCCATTCATTAAAAACTTTTTTAAAAGTTTAAATTTATTTGCAGGCAGGAAGAACATAGGTGCACCAGGACCTGTGACCACTGAAAACCAACTCAAAATACATGGGCCACTTTGTGCATCTGGCTTCACGTGATTGCTGGGGAAATGAACCTGAACTGATAGGCTTTGCAAGCAAGCATCTTTAATGACTGAGCCATCTCCCCAGCCCTAAATTTTTGTTTTCCAGATAGTCTCATTTCCTAGCCCAGGTCAGCCCAGAACTCAGTAACCCAGGCTGGTGGTCCTTCTGCCTCAGCCTCCCAAGTGCTGGGATTGCAGGCATGAGCCATGATGCCTAGCTTTTTGTTATTATTGTTGTTGTTTAATTTATTAATGAACGAATGAGAGTGGGAAGGAGAGGATATGAGAGAATGGGCTGGCCAGAGCCTCTTGCCACTGAGAATGAATTCCAGATGCCTGCACCACTTTACATGGGTACTGGGGAATCAAACCCAGGCCCTGGGCCAACAGGCTTTGTAAGCAAGCTCTTTTAACCACTGAGCCATATCCCCAACTCTTGTTTGTTTATTTGTTTGTTTGTTTGGAGAGCCAGGCTGTCATCAAATTCTCGATCCTCATGCCTCCCGAGACAGGTACTATGGGTAAACAAGAGACCAGGTGCCACCTGTCTCTGAGCAGAATCACCAGCTCCCTTTACAGCATGGTGCTTCACGAGTTCTCTGGGCTCTTTCAGGAGGGCAGGCTGGCAGCATGTGCTGCAGGGTGACTTCAGGCCAACCTGGGCTACAGTGTGGCCGTCTCAGAGAGAGCAAGAGGAGGAAGAGAAGGAAGGAGGGAGGGAGGGAAAAGAGAAGAGACAGTCCGTGTTTCTGTTCCAGGAGACCTGGGGTCTCTGGCACAGAAGCGATGGAAACAGAACTGGCCAAGTGTGTGAGGATGCAGGCCAGGCTTAATGGGGCTTCAGCGCTGAGCTCAAAGGACCAGTGCAGACCAGAGAGGAGACCAAGGGAGAGGCCACTGGTGCCCTAGGAGGGCCAAGGACAGTCCTCATGGATCCTGTAGCCCAGACCAGGAAACAGCACTGGGTGCAAAACCAGCTCAACAAAGGTCACGTAGGCATGATGGCTGGGCCAGATGGAGCCTGACCCAAAGGTTATGACAGCCAAGCGGAAGCCCAAGGTGCCAGGCTGCAGACCATGAAGCTGGAGGTCTGTTTAGACTTTTCCACAGTAACTTCTCCATTGACATGAGGAAAACTATGTGTCCGAGATGGTGAGTGTGACCCTGGGCCTGTTCATACCTTGTAGTGAGATCTCCACTTGAACTTGTTTACCAGTTTCCTTCCCTTAGAGCAAAGTGTGCCCATTTGACTGAGCTCTTCAAGCAAGCAGAAACAGTATATAGAACTTTCTAGAACTATCTTTAAAGGGTGGTTGGTGTGTTCTTCCCTCAGTATCCCTTCCTTTTGGCTGGAGTGCAGGCATGAGAGCTGGAACACGAGCAGCCATGTTGGATTATGAGGAGGCCAAACAATAAGGAGTTTGGGTTTGTGGTAATCATGGAACCCCCTGCTCACCCTGAAAAGTTTGCCATACATACTCCTTGTGAGAGACTAGTAAACTTCTTACTGAGACTGATTTGGGGATTTCAGACCCTTGTCCCAAAACAAACTCTGATTGAAATACAGTCTCTCTTGGAGTAAGCCTAAAATAACAGTAAATGTCGTTAGAAAGTGACTCCAAAAATAGTCATAGTCAAGGCTCTGAAGCTGAAAGAAGACACTGGTCATCTTTGACGGATGGCACATCCTGGGTTTGTTGGTAACGAAGAGGTCATGCCCTTCTCCCTGTGTGTAGCCCGAGCCCGCCCACTGCAAGGAGCCCTCCAGCGTGGATTTGCCCCTCCGTGGGCCCAGGAGTCTCCACTTCCTGCCTGGCACCTCTCCCTGCACCTTGGGAAGTGCCCCCCGCCTCGCCCAGCTCCCCTCCCCCTCCAGGGCTCACAGCATGTGGGTTCTTGCTGTTCCTGGCTGAGGGCCAGCCCCAGGGGTGGACCACCAGGAGCCTGCATCCTGCCAGCGTCTTCTTTTTTTTTTTTTTAGGTAGGGTCTCGCTCCAGCCCAGGCTGACCTGGAATTCACTATGTAGTCTCAGGGTGGCCTTGAACTCACAGCAATCCTCCTACCTCTGCCTCCTGAGTGCTGGGATTAAAGGTGTGCACCACAACCCCCAGCTTTTTAAAAAATATTTTATTTATTTATTTGAGAGAGAGAAAGAGGCAGAGAGACAGAGAGAATGGGCATGCCATGGCCTCCAGCCACTGCAAATGAACTCAACATGCATGCACCCTCTCGTGCATCTGGCTTTATATGGGCACTGGGGAATCAAACTCATGTCCTTCTATATTGCAGGCAAATGCCTTAACTGCGAAGCCATCTCTTCAGCCCAACCCCCAGCTTTAAAAAAAAACTTTTTATTGATAATTTCCGTACGTATATAGACAAAACACCATGGTCATAGTACCTTTCTAATACCCTCCCTTTTCCCCTTCTGGATCCTCCCTCCACTGAATCTCTTCTTTCCAACTGGTCTATCGTCTATTTTAATGTCATCATTTTCCCTCCTGTCACACGGGTTTTGTGTCAGTAGTTGGCCCCTGTGAAGCCATAATGCCACAGCCACTTTTTGTCTGGAAGTATTGTAAGCCCTCCTCCCCTCCTTTTGGCTCTTATATTCCTTCCCCCACCTCTTTTACAATTGCCCCTGAGCCCTGGAGGGTGGGACAGAGATGTCTCTCTTAGTGCTGAGCACTCCACTGTCCCTTCTCAGCACTTTGGTGAGTTTTGAGTCACCCCAGTGGTCACCACCATCTGAAAAGAGAAGCTTCCCTGACCAGCTCTGGAATCCCCTGGTCCCAGAGGAGTCTGCTTTCTTTTCCTCTTATTTGGAAATAAACTTTATTATTTTAAACATTTTCCTGCCTTTTCACTATTTAATTAGCAGAGAAAATAAACCCAACATCCCTAGATGGTATCACAACCACCCCTGCCAGCAGATTCATTTTAGGGCACCTGGCCTCTAGAACTGTGAGAGAGAAGAAAGCATTATGTATTTTGTGAGTTTCCCAGCTTGTGACCATTTGTTACAGTGTGACAGTTGCAGGCAAATTCACAGATTCCAGGCCTGGCCCCCACCCCCTGAGTGGGAAGTGTTTCTACTTAGAGCTCAAACCTAGATGCTAAAACTGATTGGTCAGGTATGGACAAACCAGCTGTCTCTCTGACTTACCTGGCTGAGGTCTTAAAAAGTCACTGAAACAAAGTCCAGCCCTCTCTTCCATCCATATGGCTTCCTAGAAGAAGGACTTCTGAATCTCCAGGCCTTAGGAAGGTAATGGCTAATGGCTGTGGTGAGGGGGGCTCAGGATTCTTTCCCACACGAACCTTTTTCCTCATGTTGGAAGCCCTCTGTTATCTTTCCTTCTTCTGCTTGTTTGGCTGAACAGCATGGATTTTGTTAAACCCTCTCCCACCTGTTCTCTCCACACTGGTGGCTGGAGATCTCTGTAACTTCCCATTTTCCTTTAAATAGTCTCCCATGATACCTCATCCTCTGTTGTTCTATAATTTTAATTCTTTTACTTTATAGACAAGAACTCGGGTACTCTAAGTTCTGAGGTGCATTGGAAGTAGCTGGGTACTATCTGAGTTCTAATCCCCAGCTCCGCTGTAACACAGCAGCTGCAGAAACTCATACACAACCAACCACATCCCCATGGCTTATTCTCATTCTCCATGACCCCTGGTCTAGTCCTCCCCCACAGCTCTCCTGGGCGCTTTGTGTACTGCTGTAACAGAGTTCCTGAGGCTGGGTAACTGAGGAAGAACACAGGTTGGTTTCTTACTGCTCTGGGGAAGGCAACATACAGAGTTCTGCATCCAAGGAGGCTTTTATTTTGCTTTGCTTGGTTTGGTTTTGCAGACAGAGTCCCACTCTGTGTCTCAGGCTGGCCTGGCACTCACTGTATAACCCAGGTTGGCTTCAAATCCATAGCAATTCCCTTACCTTAGCCTCCCAAGTGCTGGGATTGTGGGAATGAGCCACCACTTGGCTCCATGACGCCTTCTTGCTGCATTGTCCCGTGGCAGAAGGTGAAAGGACAGGAGCAAGTGCGTGCACAGTGGAGCCCACTCGTGACAGCAGACACAGCCCGTGATGACGACATGAACCATCCTCGCTGGCAGAGCCCTCATGACCTCATCACCTCTCAAACCCTTCCAGCCTTAGCTCTGAGATAAGTTTTCCACACTTGAATTCCTGGGGTCACGGTCAGCTAAGGCTCCCTCTGATTTACCAACTCTCATAGAAAAAGAAAAGAGAGAGCCGGGTGTAGTGGTGCCCACCTGTCATCTTGGCACTCAGGAGGCTGAGGTAGGAGGCCAGCTACTGAGTGAGTTCCAGGTCAACCTGGGCAACAGTGAGACCCTGCTTTGAAAAAGACCAAAAAGAAAAAGAAGAAAGGAAGGAGGGAGGGAGGGAGGGAAAGAAGGTAGGAAAGAAGACAAGAAAAGAAAAAAGGAAAGGTTCTCCTCTTGAAAAAAATAAGTGCTTGTGAGACTTAGAGACTTTGCCTGGGCTTGAACCCGCCGTGTTGGCATGTGCATGGCGTGTGTCTGAGCAGAGAGCTTCCGAACAAAGAGATGACTTCTGGGAAATGCTGCCAGGCGCCCATCACTTCCCGGCAATCCAGTCTTCTTCCTCTTTCTGCCTCTGTTTATTCTCCACTCCTTCCTCTTCCTCCTCTCTCCTCTCCTCTTCCCTCCATTCTCTCCCCTCCCCTTCTTTTTTTCTTTTTTTAATTTTGAGACCAGGTGTCACTATGTGCCCAGAGTCCCTGGTCACCCCAAATTTTACAGGAGTGAAGGAGGAGGGGAAAGATACTGTCTTGGTGGAGGGAAGAGGGAGAGGCTGGACCCCAGGATCTGCCCCCAGTGACACCTCCTCCAGTTGGGCGGCTGGAGATCCAAGTTATAAGCTTTAATAAGACACCGAGTCTATGGGGGAGGGGGCAGCATACTTTCAAACAACCACAACCTCCTTATAAGGACATTGAGCTGTGACCTCATTGACGGGCGAGATCCCCATGATCCAGTCACCTACCAAGGCTCCACTGAACATGTAGCATTGGGAACAAACCTTCTGGTGAGTCCTTCATTGTAAATCATAACACTATCTTTTTTGTTGTTGTTTTGTTTTTATGAAGCAAGGTCTTACTCTAACCAGGGGCGGCCTTGAACTCAAGGTAATCCTTCTACCTTAGCCTCCCAAGGGCTGGGAATAAAGGTGTGTACCACCATGCCCAGCTATAACACTACCTTAATTTTTTAAAAATAAATTTTTTGAGACAGGATCTCAAATAGTCCAGGCTGGCCTTGAACTTGCTATGTTGCCAAGGAGGATGGCCTTGACTTCCTGACCCTTCTGCCTCCACCTTTCAAGTGCCAGGATTAGAGGAGTGAGCTACCACACCCAATAATCTTAACTGTTTTTATGAGTGTAGTTTTAAAAATTTTATTTATATGTGTGCACATATAAATAACCAGTTTATTTGCCAGGGCCTCTTGCAACTGCAAACAAATGTCAGACACCTTACACCACTTTCGTGTCTGACTTACATGGGCAGCTTGGGAAACGAACTAGGGTCAGCAGCCTTTGCAAGCAAGTACCTTTAGCCACTGAGCCATCTTCCTGGCCTCAGGAGTACAGTTTAGCCAGGCCTGGTGGTTCAGACATGCAATCCCAGCACTTGGGAGGCTGATTCAGGAGAATAGAAGCCTCAAGGCCTGCCTGAGTACCAGAGTGAGTTCAAATCCAGCCTGGACAACTGAATGAGACCCTATCTCAAAATAAAGAGCACAAAGTGGGCTGGGGATATAGCTCAGCACTGTTTAGCATGCACAAAGCCATAAGTTCAACCTGCAGCACCACAAAAAAGTGCACTTTGGCCATTTAGTCATTAGGTATCTTCATGGTATTGTATTGCCATTGCCTCTGTCCACCTCCAGAACTTTCCGCCTTCCCAAGTGGAAACACGGTCCCCAACTTCTCGTGGGACACTGTCCTCTGGGGATAGCATGACAGTTCCCATCTTATCTGAGCAGCTGTGACTACCTGCAGGAGACTCTCACAAGATCCAGCCTGTTCGGGCTTTGGGGCCTGTGTTTGCCATTCTAGAACTGGAAAGGTAGAGGAGACAGTCAGGGCTTACTGACCACCTGTCTAGTCCACTTGGCAAGTTTCAGGCCAATGAGAGACCCTGTGTTTTTTTTTTAAAAAAAAAAAAACCCTCAGGCCCTGAGATCTCAGCCACTTCTCCTACCTCTCCCTCTCAGCTGCAAGTCATCTTACTCCAGCCACACTTAATCACATGGTCTTGGAGAATGCTAGAATGCATGATGATAACTCCACCAATGCAGCCATGCTGGGGTGAGACTTGTCAGTGATGTAGCTGTTTAGGGGTCACCCATGTTTCTGAAAGTAAGACATCACCCCGGCTCTGTAAATAAGCCCATTAAGCTCATTGGTTCCCCAAGATGGACTTGGATGGAACCCCTCCCCTTTGGTCTGTCGGTATCCTATTTGAAAAGAATAGGTGTTTATTCACATCTGCTCAGAAAATATTAACGTCACTAAATGTTGGCAAGCACCCTTCTTTCTGTCTCAGTGATGATTCCTATAAGGACCTCCTGTGGCTCATGCAGTGTCTTTTGGGAATGCTCATCTCACTGAGTCACCTGTTGGATAGAATGTGTGAGCTTCATGTCACCCCTAGGACAGTTCCTTCTGCCCTAGTTTCTCCTTGAAAACAAATCACATGACCAAAAGACTGTGGACAATGCCCATCTGTTCCATGCCCACCCACAGTGCTGACCTCACTGGCATTCCCATGACTTTACCACACCTTGGCCATCCCCTTCATGCCAAAGATGTAGCAACTGAGGCTCAGAGGGAAAAAGAACAGATGTTTCCTGCTTGCTTTGCTGGTGCTGATAAAGATACACACAGTGTATATTTATTGCTCCTGTTATCCTAAAGAAGCAAGATCAGCCCATTTCACCGAGAGGAACACTGAGGCTCAGGGTGTTGAGGACTTCTTGGTCATTGTGGTGGTTTGATTCAGGTGACCCCAATAAAATTGTGTTCTGAATGCTTGACCCCCTGGAAGATGGCAGTTTTAGAATTGAAACCTTATTGGAGGTGTGTTGTTTGGGGCAGGTTTATGGGTGGTATAGCCAGCTTCCCTTGCCAGTGTTTAGCACACTTTTTAAAAAAATATTTTATTTATTCATTTTTCAAGCAGAGAGAGAGAGAGAGAGAGAGAGAGAGAGAGAGAGAGAGAGAGAGAGAGAATAAACACCAGGGCCACCACCTTGTGGGTCTGGCTTATGTGGGTCCCGGAGAATTGAACTGGGGGCCTTAGGCACTGGAGGCAAGTGCCTTAACTGCTGAGCCATCTCTCCAGCCCTAGCACACTTTCTTTTTAGCGCTGTCCATCTGATGTTGGCCAGGAGGTGATGTTCACCCTCTGCTCATGCCATTATTTTCCCTATCATCACGGAGCTTCCCCTTGAGTCTGCAAGCCAAAATAAACCCAATCAGCTGGCTTTGGGTCGGGTTCTTTGTGCAGCAATGAGAAGCTGACTGCGACGGTCGTAGAGCATCTTAGTGACACGACCCAAATCAGGAGCTGGAACTCCTAACACTAACGAAGCCCTCCTGCCTCTGTGACAAAGGACAGAGGGGCAGGACTCCCCCCTCCTGCAGCGGCTGTGGGGCCCCGGTGAGAATCAGAAGCAGGCTGGCAGCCGAGGCTGTGAGTCAGTGCTGGGAGGAGGCGGTCTGCACAGCCCGGCACTGCCAGGGCCTGCGGATTGCGTGGGCTGGGTGGCATGTTCGCTCCAAGAGCCAAGAGGTGACTAAGGACCAGAGGAGCAGCAGGTAGAACGAGGTCTAGAGAGCTCAGCCGAGGGCTCACCATCCTGTTTGACCTGATTCTGCATAATGCCCGGTCATAGTCACTATCTGGAACGTCAGCTTCCCAGAGTCTCTCCCTAGCTCCATCCAGCCTTGGCGCTGTACAAACACGTGTCCCCTTGCACCGCTCCTACCTTCAGTGCTGTCCTTCCCTGCCCAGTGGAACCTGCTCCCTAGCCTGGCATTCAAGACTTCACTGCCTTCCACCTGCCTTCCACCGGGTTCCTTCCTAGACTCGGAACACACTGTGGCTTCCTTGCCTCTGGGTTACGTTTTAAGTTTTGTATGTTTAATTATTATTTTTAAAAATATTTATTTATTTATTAGAAAGAGAAAGATGGCACAAGGGCCTTCAGGCACTACAAAGGAACTCCGGACACATGCACCACTTTGTGCATCTGGCTTTACGTGGGTACTGGGGAATTGAACTCTGGTCCTTAGACTTTCTTGGCAAGTGCCTTAACCACCGAGCCATCTCTCCAGACCATGTTTGTTTCTAAAATATATATATTTTTTATTTGAAAGACAGACAGACCCTATGGGTGTGCCAGGGCCTCTTGCACTGCAAATAAACTCCAGACACACTCACCACGTGGGTACTGCACCTGGGCAGGCAGGCTTTGCAAGCAAGCACCTTTGACCACTGAGCAATCTCCCCAGTTGGCATCAAACTTGCTGTGTAGCAGAGGTGACCTTGAACTCCTGATCCTCTTGCCTCCAGCTTCCAAGGGCTGGGATAACAGGTATGCAGCATCATGCCTTATCCTTGTTTTAAAATTGTGTGATGTTGTAGTCAACCTTGTTGCTCTGACAAAGAACCCTACCAAAGGCAGCTGATGGGAGGAATGGATTTATTTTGGCTTATAGACTCCAGGGGAAGCTCCATGGTGGCAGGGAAAATGATGGCATGAGCAGAGGGGTGGACATCACCTTCGCCACAGCACTGCAAACAGTGACAGGAAGGTGTGCCAAACACTGGCAAGGGGAAGCTGGCTTATAACCCCCATAAGCCCGCCCCCAACAACACAGCTCCAACAAGGTTCCAATTCCAAAATTTCCATCAGATGGGGATCAAACATTCAGAACACATTAAGTTTATGGGGGTCACCTGAATCAAGCCACTACATGTGACAATAGTAATTACCAATAAATGAGACTTAGAAAGGGGACATATCTCGTGCCATGGTGGTGCACACTTTTAATCCCAGCACTCGGGAGGCAGAGGTGGGAGGATCACCATGAGTTCAAGGCCACCCTGAGACTACATAGTGAATTCCAGGTCAGCCTGGACTAGAGCGAGACCCTATCTTGAAAAACCAAAAAACAAACAAACAAAAAAAAAAAGAGTAGAGAAGAGCTGGCAAGGTCATGCCTGAGCTCAAGGTCACTGGAGATGGTGAGTTCTGTCTCAGGAGTAGCTCAGACAAGAAATGGGCACCATGAACAGAAACCAACGATCTTCTACACAAAGACCCCTAAGCTCACAACCTTAAAGCAGCCTTAATACTCATCCACCACGACTCAGGGAACTGTGCGGAAGAGGGGGCGGAAAGATTGTGAGAGCCGTGGTGGGGGAGACTATCCAGAGGCATGGCACCCCTCAGTAACAACATACTAGGGCCAGGAGAACCTGGCTGAACACTAGGCTATCCATGGTCCCCTGTTACAAGGACTGATCCAGACGACCCATGGAGGAGGTTGTCCAGCGGTTTGGGGAGGGGGGGCAGTGGGGAATTGGGGATAACAACTCATTGTTTGCCCACTAAATATTGTAACTCATTATGGACAATAAAATAAAATTAAAAAAAAAAAAAGGGCACCATGAGAGCTCTCCAGCTTCAGGAAGCCCTAAGACAGGGGACAGTGGTGTTCATAGAGCCAGCGAGGACAGAGAAGAGGTCGGAAGCTGCCCCAGCTCTTTCTTAGAAAATTGCTTGCCCTACTGAGAAGCAGGAAGGAGAGGACCACAGCCATCATTTTTCTGCTTCCCTGGATCCAGCCCTCATGAACATGTCTTCCCTTCTGCATAGGTTCCCAGGCGGTGAGCTTTTCTCTGAGTTATTTGGAGGTCATTGTACACATGGTGACATTGGTTCCTTTGTTAATCACGTTTCATATTGAGACAAATTACCTGAGAAATGGGCTAAGAGGATGGCTCAGTGGTTAAAGGTGCTTGCTTGCAAAGCCTTCCAACTCTGGTTCAGTTCCCCATCACCCATGTAAAGCTGGATGCAAATAGTGACACAAAGTGGTGTAAGCTTCTGGGGTGAGTTTGCAATGGCAAGAGAACTTGGCATATCCCCAAGCCACACACATGTGCCAATAAAGAATCTTTAAAATACCTGTGAAAAAGCAGTTCATAGGAGCTATGTGTATGTGGTTTCTGTCCAGGGACTATTTTGAGGGGCCTGTTTCGAGGCAGGACGACATGGAAATGGAGTTAGTGACAGAGGAGGCTACTTACCTTATGGAAGCCAGAAAGTAAGGTGTGGGCTATCCCTTCCAAAGGCCCGCCCCCACAGGCCCACTTCCTCCTGCAAGGGACCACCTTTGAGTTCCCGCCACACCCTAACAGTCCACTCTGCTATGAATCCATCAGTGGATTAACCCATGAACAAGGCCAGAGTTCTCAAGATCCAGGCCAAGGGCTGGAGAGATGGCTCCGTGGTTAAGATGCTTGCCTGCAAAGCCTAATGACCAGGGTTCAAGTCCCCAGTGCCCATGTAAAGCCAAATGCACAAAGTGACGCATGCGTCTGGGAGTTCGTTAGCAGTGGTTAGAGGCCCTGGCAAACCCATATTCATTCATATTCTCTCTCTCTCTCCTTTGCAAATAAATAAAATGTTAAATATAAAAAAGATACAGTCCAAGCATGGGAGATAAAGCTGTTCACATGAGCACATGAGTCAATGTCCTGCACCGGCCACCGTAGGCAAGTGCCCCCTGACACAGGTGAGCTTATGGAGTGCTACACCACACCACACACATACACACACAAGGGAAATGAACTCTTGCTGTCCTAGAGGTCAAAAGTCCCAAATGAAAGCGCAGGCAAGGCTTCCTGCCCATCATAGCTCAGGGGAGATCTCCCTGCAGCTTCAATCTCTTGGTTCCCTGGTCTTCAGCATGTTATCCCTACCCCTGCCTCAGTCATGCCTGTGGCCTTCTTCCCTCTGGGACTCTCATGTCCTGTCCTGAGAGGGCCAAGAGTCTGGTTGGCTCAGGCCCAGCACATGGCAGCGTGACCTATGACTTCATCTCAATCTGACCGAAGACATCAGCCAAGACTGTTGGAAGATGAGCTCACGTTGTGCTCTTTCAGATAGACATCAAATTTGGGTGCATTCAAGGAGCGCCATGGTAGAGAGAAGGCTGGGGATGGCGGTGCCCCAGGGCAAACCCCACAGAACTGGCACCCAGCCCTTCCCACCTTCCTTGCCCACATGAGCCACCATGTTTGGCTCTCCTCTTGTTTTTGTTAGAAGTCATTATCTTTCTCACGGTGACTGAAACCCATTATCCCCAGGCAAGTTGCTGCCTGGCCAGTGGGTGGGGGCGAGAGACCAGCTTGGACTCCCACACAGTCTCCTTGTGGAAAAGGAGCAGGCACCTTCCGGGCATGGGAAAGTGGAGAAGGAGGGGGTCTGAATGCCCATGCCACCTAGCCAGGGCTCGTGCCTGCTGTCTGCTAGGTGTCCCAGATGCCCAGGCTGTTCCAGGACAGAAGGGACAAAAGTTAGAAAGCCTCCTCCTGTGTAAGTTACTGTCCCAGGCAGAGAAATTGAAGGTGCTCCCAGGTCCTTGGGAAGAGGGACAGGGCCACCCCTTAAATGGATGTCTATCTCCAGCCTTACTGCTTGCTTGTCACACCCCCATCACATGACTGCCACTTGTCCTCAATGTGTCACCATCATAGTCTCATTCTTTTAGACAACTGTGTAGTAGCTCAGATCATACATGGTGCCTCCTATCCCCCACACTTCCAGAACACACCATCTGCTTTTTGGTATGTTGCTTGTGGGTGGATGCATGGGCACATATGAATGTGTCTGTAGGTTGATGTTTGGTGTCTTCCTTAATTACCATTTTATTTTTTTTATTTTAAATTTTTTGTTTGTGTGTGTGAGAGAGAAAGAGAGAGGAGAGAGAACGGAGGTACACACCAGTGCCTCTTGCCACTGCAAATGAACTCCAGACACTTTGCATTCTTCACTGCATTCTTCACTTTGCACATCTGGCTTTTAAAAATATATTTTAGCCGGGCGTGGTGGCACACGCCTTTAATCCCAGCACTTGGGAGGCAGAGGTAGGAGGATCGCCATGAGTTCAAGGCCACCCTGAGACTACAGAGTGAATTCCAGGTCAGCCTGGGCTAGAGCGAGACCCTACCTCAAAAAACCAAATATATATATATATATATATATATATATATATATATATATATATATAATCCATTTATTTGAAAGTAGAGAGAGAAAGTTGAGAGAGAAGGAACCAGAGAGAAGGGGATTATGGCTATGCCAGGGCCTCTTGCCAGTACAGACGCACTCAGATGCAGGTATACTTGGCTTTACATGGGTATCAAGGATTTGAACCTGGGCTGAACCTGGGCCAACAGGCTTTTGCAAGCAAGCACCTTTGACAGCTGAGCCATCTCCTCAGCCCAATTTTATTTTTTGAGATAGGGTCTCACTGAACCTGGAGCTCACCAAACAGCTTGATCAGTGAGCTCCAGGGATCCTTCTGTCTCCATCTCCAGCACGGAGATTACATCCTGTATAGCCACAGCCAGCTTTTACATGGGTGCTGGGGATTTGAACCCAGGTCTTTATGCACTGTACACAGTCTCCCCAGCCCCTCCCTTTCTCTCTCATGATGTTTCCTTAAGGGCTATTGTAGTCAGCTTTCTAGTTGCTGTGCAGAAAGAACCCAAACAAAAGCAGCTTGAGGAGGAATGGGTTTATTTGGCTTATGGACTCGAGGGGAGACTCCATCATGGCAGGGAAAACGATGGCATGAGCAGAGGGGTGGACATCACCTCCACCATAGTACTGCAAACAATGGAAGGAAGGTGTGCCAAACACTGGAAAGGGGAAGCTGGCTTATAACTCCAATAAACCCGCCCCCAACAACACAGCTCCAGGGAGGTTGTAAAACCCAAACTGCCATCAGCTGAGGATCTATCAATGAGAACACATTCATTTGTTTGTGGGGGACACCTGGATCAAACCATGACAAGGGCTAAGCCATGTCTTTGTTCACCTGTGTCCTCAGGCAGCACTGAGGCAAGAGTGCACATGGTTGTCATATTCTCCTTCCTGTCCAAAACCTGGTGCTTCACGGGGAGCAGAGCAAAGAGGTCATGGATCAGGAAGGGTGAAACAGGGTCCTTGGCAAGATGTCATCTCAGAAGAGATGGCCTTATGGCCTGAGAACTCTGAGCAGAACCTGTCAGCATGTGAGGAGTCAGGTCAAGTGAGTGTTTCAGGCATCCAGAGCAGCAAGTGCAAAGGCCCCAAGGCAGGAACCGGCTGGGCAGGTTTGAGGGCCGTGAAGAAGGCAGTAGGAGCGAATACAGGCGAGCTAGGGGATTTGTTCCAAGTGTGTCAGAAGCCAGGGAGTAGTGTGTCCTGATGATGCCAGCACTGTGGTGGCCGGTATGCTTGATGCTGGGGTTACATGAGCTCAGGTGGAGGGACAGGCCTTTGGAGATTCAGGTCATCTAAATCATCGCTGCCCCCAGCCATCTCTGCTCTGCACACACTGGTTGATGTGGAAACAGCCACAGCAGGTGGAGCAGGGAAAGTGGCCTGTGCGCAGAGGTGACAGGGAGGGGCTGTCTCACCATCTAGTCTCTAATCAGATGGTGAGAACTAAGTCACAGACCAGGAGAACCCGATTCTCAGGCACCCAGAGGGAAGGGTGGGGGAGGATTTGTTGCTCAGCAGTAGGGCATTTGCCTAGCATGTGCAAGGTTCTGGGTTCCAGCCCCAGGACTAGGGAGAAAGAAAGAAACCAAGGAACTGCAGGCCAATAGCTGACATCCTGGCAAGAGATGAGCCGCACCAGACCTTCTGTGGAGGATCCATATGGAACCCCACAGAGAGTGATGGGATAAGCAAGAGACTTATAACCACAGCCACTCAGTCAACCCAGGATAAGCAGACAGACACCAACGATTTTCAACATAACCTAAAGCAGAAGTACAAAGGCCACTAAGACCTCAACAATAAAGCAGCCTTAATGCTCACCCACCATGACTCAGGGAACTGAGCGGAAGAGGGGGCAGAAAGATTGTAAGAGCCATGGTGGAGGAGAATATCCAGAGACATTGCCCCCCTCAGTAACAACATACAAAGGGCAGGGAACCAGGTTGACTCCTAGGCTATCCATAATTCCTTACCCCATGGACTAATCCAGACTGCCCACAGAGGAGGATATCCAGCTGATTGGGGATAGGGAAGAGGGAATTTGGGGATCTGGGGATACCAACTCATTATTTGCTCATTCAGTGTATCTAATTATGAATAATAAAAAAGAAAGAGAAAGAGAGAGAGGAGAGAAAGAAAGAAAGAAAAGAAAAAAGAAAGAAGAAAAAAGAAAGGAAGAAAAGAAAGACAGAAAGAAAGAAAAGCAGTACTGGGCTGGGGAAATGGTGAAAGGTGCTTGCTTGCAAAGCCTGCCAGCCCAGGTTTAATTCCCCAGGACCCATGTAAAGCTGATGCACAGAGTGGTGCATGCATTAGGAGCTTTTGTTGGGGTGTCGAGGACCCCTGGTCCCCTGCGGGTAGCCCAAGTCTTGCTGGCCAGCAGGAGAAAGGGCTCAATCAGGGAGAGGTGAGGCACGGTTGGATAGACACATGTGACCGGGAGAAATGTTGGGCAAATCTCATTTTATTTGAGCACCCAAAGCCCTTTTATAACCCGAGGCTGCATTGTTCAGCCTATTTCTCTTAAGCAATAAGATTCAAACATTTTGGCGGGAGCCAATCAGCAGAGTACAGCAGAGCAAAGTACGCCTCCTTAGAGTGCATTGTTTTACAGTCAATCAGCAGGGTCCACACGGAATTCAGCAAGCAGGATCAAGGTTTATCAGCTACTACTTCTGCCTCCCAAGTGCTGGGATTAAAGGCATGTGCCACTACACCCGGCTTTATTCCATATTCTAAAATTTAGCTTAAGGTTTCTTAGGCTGGGGCCCAACAAGGTTTTTATTGGGGGGGGTTCAAGGTAGGGTCTCACTCTAGCCCAGGCTGACCTGGAATTCACTATGTAGTCTCTGGATGGCCTCAAATTTACAGCAATCCTCCTACCTCTGCCTCCCGAGTGCTGGAATTAAAGGTGAGTGCCACTACATCCGGCTACATCTGGAGTTTGTTTGCCATGCAAGAGGCCCTGACATGCCCATTCTCTCTCGGCTCTCTCTGCTTGAAAAAAATACATATGCATGTCTCTATGTGTGTACATGCATATATACACAGAGGTACTGAGGCATCACACCTGACAGCCAAGTGGCCTGCTACCCACATACACTCCCACCCTCTTGCACTTGTTCCTTTTTTCATTTTGAAACGGGGTCTCACTATGTAACCCAGGCTGGTCTCGACCTTTTGATCTGTCTACCTCATCCTTTTCCTGGGATTGCAGATTGTGCCATTAGGTCTAGCCAAAAATAAATAAATAAATAAATAAATAAGTAAATAAATAAATAAATAAATAAATAAATGATACATGTTTAAAGATATAAAGTCAGGTGTGGGTACCTGGATGGGAGCCTGGCCTGGCTTCTCTTCTGGTTCTCTTCTGGACCCTAGTTGGTGGAAAGTGGCCTCCACCCACAGCTGACTCGGGTGGGATCAGCTTCCCACTGTCCAGACAGCTGCTCCAACACCTGTCTGGACTTCAGCAGCATTTGAAGATGCTAACCCCCTCCTCAAGGAAAGCTTTAATCTGAAAAACATGCATGAAACCAAAAGGTAGGGCCGGGTAGATGGCATCATGAGAAAGTGCTTACCATGTGAATAGGGGACCTGAGTTTGGATTCCCAGAACCCATGGACAAGCTATGGGTGCTGTTCACCTGTAATCCCATTACTGGGAGGGCAGAGGCAGGGAGATCCCTGGGGCTCGCTAGTTGGCTAGTTTAGCCCAGTGAGTGAGTGTGTCCTGGGTTCAGTAAGAGACTCTGTCTTAAAGCACAAGATGGAGATGGATTGAGAAAATGATGATGTGAGCACCTGGGTCCAGATCCCCAGAACTCACGTAAAGCCAGGTGCTGCAGCACAAGCATCAGGAATGCAGCACTCCCCTGGAGAAGTGGGAGGAGTAGTCAGGAGAATCCCCCTGGATACTTGTGGAACAGCTAGCCTGGTAGACAAAGTGGTGGGAGGTTCTGCCTCACCCAAGGGAGAAAGTAAGTACTAATACTGGAAGCTATCCGCTGACCTCCACCATGCCACGCGCATGCCTTCGTTCACATACTCTAAGCCAGGCATGGTGATGCACACCTGTAAGTGATCGAAGCACTGAGGAGGCAGAGGCCCAAGGATCATTGCAAGTCTGGATCTACCTAGCCAGAGCTTGTCTCAAAACAGTAGTCAATGAAACAAGCAAAGAAGACTGTCTGATGCAAAGGGCCACCAGGCTGGTGGGATGTGTGAATCTGTCAGTCCATCCTCCCCGAGTTGTTCTGTATAGAGAAGCTCATTGCCTTTCCTATAGAATGGGAGGGGGAGACGGTGCAGTCTTGAGTTCAAGGCCACATGGCAAGCTCACGTAGACCGGGTTTCGTGTGCCTGTCTGCAGAGCTGCCTCTGGCCCCAGGCATGCTATTTCCAAAGCAGGTGCACTGTTTTTGTTTATTCATCAGTTTTCAGGGTAGACAGTACATCTGATGTCCTCATTGATCCATGTCTTCTTCCCCATACCTGGCCCCGTGCCTGGTATAGCGTAATTTAGCTCTACTGTGGCTGTTGAATTAAATGAACAAAGTGCAAAAACAACCACAACAAAAATATCCAACAGCAGAGCTGGGCGTGGTGGCGCACGCCTTTAATCCCAGCATTTGGGAGGCACAGGTAGGAGGGTCAATGTGAAATTGAGGCCAACCTGGGACTACAGAGTGAATTCCAGGTCAGCCTGGTTTAGAGTGAGACCCTAGCTTGAAAAAAGCAGAAACAAACAACAGCAAACAGTGACCATGCTATCTATAAATAGTAGGGTAATTTAAAGAAGTCTTACTTGGGTGTGGCGACACAAACCTTTAATTCCAGCACTTTGGAGATTAAGGTAGGAGAATCACCATGAGTTTGAGGCTAGCCTGGGACTACAGAGTTCCAGGTTAACCTGGGCTTGAGTAAACAACTGCTTCAAAAAGAAGTGTCAGGGGCTGGGGAGATGGCTCAATGGATAAAGCGCTCACTACTCAAGCAGGAGTCCCTAGGTTTGATCCCCAGACATCACGTAAAACCTGGGAAGCCAGGGTGGACTTCTGTAATCACTGACACTGATGGTGAGATGGGAGGCAGAAACAGGAGAATTTACAGAAAGACCAAGGTGAGCTTCATTCATATTTATTTAAGAATGACTCCCCACTGTCTGAGGCAGACCCAACAGAGCATATCTACTACACACCAATCGCTTGAATGCCACAGGATAGTGCTTCAGGCATGTGCCTTGAGGCCAGGGTTCCTTTGGAGAAACTTCTCTCCACATAGATTATTAGATTTAATTTTCAAAA
This sequence comes from Zapus hudsonius, assembly GCA_004024765.1. Taxonomy (NCBI): domain Eukaryota; kingdom Metazoa; phylum Chordata; class Mammalia; order Rodentia; family Dipodidae; genus Zapus; species Zapus hudsonius. The sequence goes on from PVHP010019954.1 coordinate 22,466, forward strand.
AATAACTACACTGCCTTACCCCCCTTTTTTCCCAATTTCTTGTCTGATTTTTCTTGCTATTTGGTTGAGGAAAATTTCCTGAGGAATGACCAGAAGGAATTTTCTGGAAAGACAATGGGCAATATTGTTATCAATCTCTAATCCCTAACTGGGTCTTAGAACTGTGTGATTAATTACAAATGGGGTATTGTGGTAGCTTGATTGTAATAGCTTGAATGTATGGCCCTATAGACTCAGGTGTTTTATTAAATTTAACCCCTAAGTAGGCAGATTCCCACCACAAGGGCATGTCACCAGGGTAGGTCTTGGAGTCCAGCCCTAAGGTGTTTGGGGGCAGATCCAGATCCAGACTAAGGTGTGTAGAGAGCAGTTGGAGCTCTGGCTGTTTTATGCTTGTTGGTGGTGCTGGCTGCTAGTGTCTCTCTTCTTGGATCTGTGAAAGGGAGTCAGCTTCTTCCACCATTCATGGTGTCCTCCTGAATTTGTAAGCCTGAAATAAACTCCTTCCTTCCATAAACTGTGTCTGGTTGGATGTTTGTCTCAACAGTGAGAAGCTAACTGGTACAGAGACTGATTTTAGGTTGCCAAAGCTGCAATTGTTGATTGCCACCATGAAGGGTGGGCCAGGGCTGGAGAGATGGCTCAGCAGTTAAGGCGCTTGCCTCCAGAACCTAACTACCTGAGTTCAGTTCCCTAGTGCCCACATAAGCCAGATGCATAAGGTGGCACATGCATCTAGAGTTCCTTTGCAGTTGCTGGAGGTCCTGCAATGCCCATTTATTCCCCTTCCCTCTTTGCTTACAAACAAATAAAAAAAAATTTTTTTTTAAAAAAGTGTGGGCCAACTGTTTTACATTAAAACAATAGAAAAGATACCCGAGAGTGAAATCCACCCAGGAAAGGCTCAATAGGTAAGAATGCAAATTTGTTTACAAGGAAGAAACTTAAAGGAAGAATTTTATAGGGATATGCTGCTCTTTAAGGTCAAGATTTATTTCACCCCTGGATTTAAAATTGGCTGTACCTGCTGATCACCTGGTATTGGTTTTAGAAGCATGAAAAATGCACAGAAGCAGGTTATGATGTGCACACAGTACCAGGAACTTCCGCTGAGAGGCAGCATATGAAATAGGGTTGTTGGAATCCCTGTATTGGAGGATAAAAAAGGCCATTTGTATGGAGCTATGAAGATGGGCTGTGGTTTTCAGTGTAGACCCAGAGATGTTTTATGAGATACCAGGGCTGTGCAAACGGCCACCATGGAGAACTCTTGGCTCAGGATGAGTTTTTCCTGGGCTGCTCAGCCCAGCTGAAGGGACAGAATTAGAAAACCCAGAGATTGTAGTAATTGGTTGTGGATGTCAGACTTGAGCTACAGATGTTTGATGTTTATTTGATGGTTATTGATTTTGCATTGGCCCAGTCTCCTTGTTTTGCAATGGAAATGTTTACTCTGTGCCATTGTGTGTTGGAATTATGTAACCTGTTTTGATTTTTCAGGACTTACAGTTATGAGACAATCTTAAATCTCAGATGAGACCCTGGACTTTAGAACAGTCTTAAAGTTGGTAAAGTTTATGGGATCTCTGAAATTAGACTAAATGCAAAGCTGCTGGTCTGACTGGGTTCAATTCCCCAGTACCCATGTACAGCCAGACTCACAAAGTGGTACACATGTCTGGAATCCCTTTAGTAGCAAGAGGCCCTGGTGCGTCCACACTCACCCACAAGTGAGCTTGTACATCACTTATGAGAAGGAAGCCCTTAGGCCAACTCCTAGCCTATGGACAAAAGAAAATGAGATGTTACTGAAACGACATCAATCCCAATTTGCTTTGGGAGTGAAGGATGGCCATGAGCCCAAACAGAAGGGGCTTCCTCTAGTGATAAGTGCTTATTCAGCATTCCCATCTCAGTTCTTACAGCAATCTGATGTGATGCTGCTATACTTGCTTTGCAAAAGAGGAAATCGAGGCTCAGAGAGGTCAAGCAACTTGCCCAAGAGTACACAGTTATGGTACAAAGAGACAGAGCCAAGCTTGAAACCAGGCTGCCCGGCTGCAGCCTTTGCATGTTATAAAACTGGGTAGACCCGTCTTTTAAAGAGAGGTATGGTGACCAGGCAGGGCAGGGGCCCAGCCAGGAGGGCACTATGATCATTGAGTCTCACTGTGGTGGTTTGGGTGTCATTATCCCTGTCTGAAAGATGGGGAGATGGGTGTTGAGTATAGGTTAAGGAGAAGATAAGAGCTGAGGCCTGAGAGAGGCTGGAGGACCTGTCTGGACTCTGTGATAGGGGGCATTTTTACTAGAAGCTCCATCTGTTGCAAACCATGGAGCCGACGAGTTGTACAAGGGAATGGCTTGCTTTTAAAAAGTAATGGCATGCATGAACCTGTGTGAGCCAGCTGATATGGCATCCATGCTGCAGGTGGAATGACCTCCAAGCAGGTATCATTCCTGACCCTGTCTGTATGCTGAGAACTGGGAGACAGTGTCAGACCCACAGGAATCCACAAGAGCCTGGAGCCCCCATGTAATGTAGCAGCAAAATTTCTGGCTGTGTTCCTGGAGAGTTTTGGATGTCTGGTGGAGTCTCACATTGTCACTAAAAGAACATAGGATATGGCTGGAGAGGCAGCTCAGTGGGTACTGTGCTTGCTATGCCAGCATGGGGATCTGAGTTCAGATCCCGAGCACCCATTTAAATGCTGTGAATAGTGGCACACGCCTGTGATCCCAGCTCTAGGAGTTAGAAAGAGGGAATCCCTGGGGCTCACTGGCTAGTTAACCTGACCAAATTGTTGAGCTTTAGGTCCGATATGAGACCTTGCCTCAAAGAACAAGTGAGAGCAACACCTTATTGCTGAAGACTCCACATGCTTGGGCTGCAGGTCACTGAGAAATCAAGCTGGAGCTGAGCTGAACCCTCCTCCCTGTTGACCAGCTGTCAGGATGCTGGAAAGAGCTATGCAGCCTTTTGGGGAAGAAAAGTCATTAACAGTCTTAACTAGCAGTGGACCCAGCAAGTTCTATGACTGGCCAGCCAGGCTAAATGTACCAACTGGTACAATTGTGGCATGTCTGTTTTGGGGGAAACCAACTGCTCTCTGACTGGACCTGAGGCCCACTCCATAGGAGGAAATACATGCCTGGTACTGAAAACCTAATCAAAAGCCCATTGCTGGGGTGGGGATCATAAGTCCTAGTGGGGAAACTACTACTCTTGTCTGGCTAAAACTCACCAAAGAGAAGAAGAGACAGTGGAGTGGACAGCATTAAGTGAGACATCTCTAGTATATCCTCCAAGGCTCAGGAACTATTGCAGAAGAGAGGGTGGAAAGAATGTAAGAACCAAAGGATGGAGAGGAGCGCTTGTAATGCTGTCTGCCAGACACAAAGTGGCCTTGATATTCATGACCTCACAGGAGGCCACCTACACAAGGCCTGCATAAAAGGAGGGGAAAACAATGACATCAAAACAGAAGAGGTGGCTCACGCCTTTAATCCCAGCACTTGGGAGACAGAGGTTGGAGGATCACCATGAGTTCAAGGCCAGCCTGGGACTACATAGTGAATTCCAGGTCAGCCTGGGCTAGAGTGAGACCCTACCTCAAACCCCCCCCCAAAAAAAAAGAAAGAAAGAAAAGAAAAAGAAAAAGAAAAACCGAAGAGACCAGTTGGAAAGAAGAAGGGGTTCTATGTGTGAAGTGGAAGGGGGACAGGAGTCAGGAGAGGGAAAGGGAGGGAATTATGATCATGACATACTGTCTATATGTACAGATGTTGTCAATAAAGAGTTAAAAGATTAAGGTGGAGAGTGACCAGCCTGTGACCTCCACATGCACGTGCACACACATGAACAGTACACGCACATAGACATGCAAAAAAAAATAACATAGGATGTGTCTGGGCAGGTTTGTGGGGTAACATGAGCAAAGATGTGATTTTATCATCTTTTCACTCAGGGGTGTCTATGTCCCCAGGACTGACCCATAAGGACAAACTCACCGAGGGACAAGGTTCTGATGACCTGGACAAGTAGAACTGCTGTGGGAATTAGGACACTGGAGCCCATGACCTCTCAGCTCAGCAGCCTCTGGGATATCAGTTTCCTCAGCTAAGAAGAGAGAGGAGTCAGGAAGAAGCCGCATGAGGGACTGTGACAAAGCACCATCCTCCAACGTAGCAGTCACTACCATCTTCATCCGAGCAGCTGGGACTACTCACAAGAGACCCCCAAGATCGGGCCTGTTGACCTTCCCTCATAGATAGAGGGTCACTGAGATCTCACTCCCTGCCAGCTCTAGGTAATTCTACCCCAGCTGCGTGTGGTCCTGTGATCTCAGAAGATGCTGGAAGACACAGTGTGTAGAAAGCTAAGTGAAGAGGGGACTCTGCAGCTGGGGCGGGGGGAGGTCATCACTTGTGCTGGTGTGAGATTTTCTGGTTGAAGGGTTGAAAGGTCACTGGGCAAACTGGCTGAAACCAAAGAAATTCCTATGGACCAGACCATGGAATATCCCTGGACTATATAAAAGATATCTGTTACAGAGACCCCATTCTTGACAACAGCCTCAGAATTTAAAGACAGGAGCCATTTCCATAATCCTCCCTTCCATTAGCCCTCTCAGCGGGCAGTTAGTAAAACAAATCTCCCCCATCCTTCACCTTCACTCCAAAGATAAACAAACTCTACAGGCTACAAGGCCATGTGACCCAGGCCTGCTCAGCCCAGCCCCCCCTTCAGCCCCTTTAAGATCCGCCAGTTCCACGCACTGTACTCTGGGATAGTGGTGGTGGTGGTGGTGCTGCTCTCACGGTCCTTCTCTGCCTTTGGAATTTGAGGTGTCTGTGCTCCTGTCCCATATTCTAACACTGCTCATGCAGAGGTACCCCTTCCCTCCCTTAGCCATGCTCTGTAAATAAGCCCACTAAACTCATTGGTTCCCCAAGCTGGACTTGATCTGTGATTGATACCCTATCTGGGGGAACAGACATATATTTATATCTGCCCAGGAAAAGGTCAGGCCATAGGGATTGTCATAGGAATGAGATGAGCCACTTGGGAGGTGCAGGCAGGGGGATTAAGAGTTCAAGGCCAGGGCTGGAGAGATGGCTCAGCGGTTAAGGCACTTGCCTCCAGTTCCTAAGGCCCTGGGTTCAATTCCCCAGTACCCACATAAGCCAGACCCACAAGGTGGTGGCCCTGGTGCTATCTCCCTCCCTCCCTCCCTCCCCCCCTCTCTGTATCTCTCTGCTTGAAAATGAATAAATAAAATATTTTTAAAAAGAGTTCAAGGCCAGCCTGGGCTACACAAATCCCTTGCATCCATGTAGTGATCCAGATACCAAGTTGTTCACACATCTATAGTGGGAAGTGTAGTCAGGAAAATCCTGAAGTTCATGGGCCCAACTGGTCCTTCCGTCCCAGTGGCAAAACAAGAGAGACTTGTCTCAAATAAGGGGCACACGGGCTGGAGAGATGGCTCAGAGGTTAAGGCACTTGCCTCCAGTGCCCAAGGCCTCGGGTTCAATTCCCCAGGACCCACATAAGCCAGACCCACAAGGTGGTGGCCCTGGTGTTCTCTCTCTCTCTCTCTCTCTCTCTCTCTCTCTCTCTCTCTTTCCCTTTGTATCTCTCTGTCTGAAAATGAATAAATAAAATATTTTAAAAAAAAATAAGGGGCACGGAGGACCAAACACATAGTGAGTTCGAGGCCAGCCTGGGCTACATGAGACCCTGTCTCAAAACCATGAAAGAGGAGAAACAGCGAGGACCCCTTTGCTGTGAAGATGTCCACACAGCACTGCTTCTTAAGGAGACCCCTCCTTGGAAAGCAAGTCCTGGGTTCTCTCCAGGCCCAAGCTCCAGCTGCCACAAACCTTCTGAGCCATTGGCCTATGGGCGAATTCTCTGGGCTCCCACTGTCCTCCTTTTATGGCAAGAGCCATATTCTCCTCTGCGCACCTCCTTGGGCCCCCCAGTACCCACCTCCCCAAGCCACATGTTCACAATAGCATCTGTTCTTCAAGTCTTTATAGACTCAGGCTACTTCCTGACCTCCTTGGAACCCTCTTGATTGGAGAGATGTCCTGGACAGTACTCATTATTAATGAGTGGATCAGTCTCTTTCTGTTGCTGTAACAAAAGACCTGAGACTTGACACTTTGTAAAGAAAAGAGGTTTACTTAGCTCACAGTTTCAGAGGCCTCTGTTCATAGCAGATGCCTGTAGAGTGGCGAGAAGAAGAATGAAAGAAGAAATCACGTGGCCAGAAAGGGAGCCGGCGGCAGGAAAGGCCTAAGCTGCTCTTGTTTAGAGCAAGTCACTCTCACAGGAACCAGGGCACAACCTTCCCAGTGCCATGCACCCAAGGACCTAATACGCTTCCACTCAGCCCTGCCTCTTCAAGGTGCCCACACCTCTGAGTACCACTGCCTATCTGAGGGCTGAGTTTCCAGCACACGACCCTTTGGGGACAAAAACATCCTAACAGAGGGCTAAGGGTATCATCCATTCTAGAGAAGTTGGTGGGTCTCTAGGTGAGCCCAGAACCTCAGGTATAGCAATAAGCTCTCTCTACACCTCCCCACCGGCTACCAAATTTTCTTCCCTTCCTTCTCTCCCTCCCTCCCTTCTTTTCTTCCTTCCTTACCTTTATCTTTTTCTCTTTCCTTTTCTCTTCTTCCTTCCCTCCTTCCCTCCCTCTGCCCCCCTCTCTCTCTTTCTTGCTTTCTTCTTTCTGAGACATGGTCTTACTATGTAGCTCTGCCTGGCCTCAAAAACTCATTATGAAGTCCAGGCTGACCTTGGACTTTTAGTGATCCACGTGTCTCAGCCTCCTAAGTGCACACACTACTCCAAAGCAATCTATGTTTGTTTAGTTTTTTTGAGACAAAGCCTCACGTATTTCAGGCAGGCCTTAAATTCCCTGTGTAGCTAAGGATCTTAAACTCCCAATCCTCCTGCCTCCACTTTCCAAGTGCCAGGATTAAAAGACTGTACTGTCAGGCCTAGCTTTGTTTGTTTGTTTGAGACAGGGCTCACTCCAGCTTGGCCTCAAACTCACAAAAATCTTCCTGCCTCAAGTACTGGGATTGCAGGTGTGAGCCACCACACCTGGTAGTTTTTCCTTTATATACTTTTAAGTTAGATTTTAAAAAATTATTTTTATTTATTTGAGAGAGTGAGAGAAAGAGGAAGAGAGAAAGAGAGAGAGAGAGAGAGAGAGAGAGAGAGAGAGAGAGAGAGAGAGAGAGAGAGAATGAATGGGCGCTCCAGGGCCTCCAGCCACTTCAAATGAACTCCAGACACACATGCCACCTTGTGCATCTGGCTTTATGTGGATAAGAAACTTGCCTGCAAAGCCTAAAGATCCTGGCTCCAGCACCCACATAAAGACAGATGCACAAAGTGGCACATGTATCTGAAGTTCATTTGCAGCGGCTGGAAGCCCTGGAGTGCCCATCTTCTCTGTGTCTCTCTTCTCTCTATCTCTGATTGCAAATTAATTTTTGTTTTTCAGATAGAATTTTGCTCTAGCCCAGGGTGACCTGGAGCTCACTATGTAGTCTCAGGGTGGCCTCAAACTCACAGTGATCCTCCTGCCTCTGCAAATATTTTATTTATTTATTTTCTCTGCAAAAAATTTTAAAAAAGAATAACACTGGAGTTCTCATATATCAGCTAATAAATTTTATGCAATACATCCTTCACCTAACTAGTTTTCTTTTTGGTATTAGGTTCATACAATAAATTCTTATTTGTCACTTGCAAAAGTTCCCATTTATAAAAATCAGGGCCCACTTCACATGTTATTAGACAGTTATGAGTTTTGTCAAAAGCATGGGACAAGCCAGGCGTGGTGGCGCACGCCTTTAATCTCAGCACTCGGGAGGCAGAGGTAGAAGGATTGCCATGAGTTCAAGGCCAGCCTGAGACTACATAGTGAATTCCAGGTCAGCCTGGGCTAGAGTGAGACCCTACCTCGAAAAAAAAAAAAAGCATGGGACAGCATAAGTACAACCACAATCAGAATATAGAATTCTGCCTATCATGTAGCTATCTAAAGTGTGACCATGAGGCATGGTGGCACATGCCTGTCACTCTACCACTCAGGCTTGGGAGGCTGAAGCAGGAAGATGGAGAATTTGAGGCCAGTCTGGGCTACATGGTAAGACCCAAATTAATAACCAAATAAATGAATACAAATATATAAATAAATGTAAAAAAATACATAGGTGAAACTGTGAACGCTTGGAGTGGTGGCATCTGCCTGTAATCTCAGCATTTGAGAGGAGGCGGCTGTAGAAGGGAGTTTAAGGTCAGCCTGGTTGTACAGCAAGACCTGTCTCAAAAATTCCTTTCCGACCGTAGGCCGATACCTGAGATTCTGGCAAGAGAGGAGCCACCACAGTCATACCGTGGAGGATCCATATGGAA